>NMRB01003151.1:21234-50304 GCA_002633025.1 Notospermus geniculatus
AGCAGCCCTCCATCTGCTCAAGCAGCAGACACTGCAGCAGCCCTCCATCTGCTCAAGCAGCAGACACTGTAGCAGCCCTCCATCTGCTCAAGCAGCAGACACTGTAGCAGCCCTCCATCTACTCAAGAAGCAGGCAATGTGCCACCCACTCATTTACTCTGGAATCATTTTATCCAATATTAAGCACCCTGGTTGTAATGCAGCTGATTCAATGCCCAGAATCCAAATGAAGTCCATTTCAAAGGTTTCCCTATCAATTCTTGTAGTCAATGATGTGGTATACCAAGTGAGTTTGAGTGTCGACAACTTACACAAATTGGCAAGATAGCAGACGCATACCAAGCATGAGCAGACGACATTCAGAATGGTAACTTTCCCAATAGATGACCTATGTGGAAAATTATTTGAATAAAGTTTCTTTATTTCTGCTGTAGGAAGAATTCTTCTTCATTTTGGTCAATATTTATTTTCAGGTGTATTTGGCAAACACTGCTTCTGAGTTGAAGCAATTGGAGCAGACAGACGGTATAAATAAATGGCATTAGGTGTGGATGATCAACCTGTGATGACACATCGTTTTCATATTACATATCCCATTGAGCGTGGGTGATGTCGACAACATTAGCCAAAGTAAATATAGCAACATCATCAACATTGGATTTCTGATGAAGTTGTCATCCCTATTATCTGTCACAGGGGGGATTAAGCCGGACAATTTGCCTCAATGTACTCTTCAAGTGCTGTAGGACCTCTCCGTAAAGGATACCTTTTGTGGAAGAAAGATGCTCTCCTTCATTGAGCGAAGTCCTGATTCTATAGACCAGGTTGATGGGAAATTGCTGATTCAGGGCTGAATTCAGTGTCCACAAGAGAGAGGTGTCCTCCTAGCAGGAGTGTCCACCAAGGGAGGTTTACCCAGTATTCCATATTGATCATGGTGTTGTTGGAAATGGCCAATTGGTCCAAATGCCAGGTTCTACGAAGAAATGTCAGAATTCATACTTAAATACCATGTGGTGGAAATGGCTGAATGGTCCTTCCGTTAAATGTTTTGAAACATGTTCCCCACTTAGCCTTTAGTTGGCTTCCATTGGTGGAGTCCCAGGGATGCTGAACACATCCATACAGCTTCTGTGAAAGTTCGCCCAGTCAATACTCGCCTCCATGCTATTCTATTGATCCCGGTTTAGTGGCAGATTAATGAGGAGGGATCATCTAATTGATGGGTCTATTTTACTCTCATCAGCAGTCAATAGCTGTGAGCACAAAATGTGTCCTCTAAATGTTAGTTGAAATATGCTATAGAAGCTTGGAATAACATGATTTTGTTTGGAGAAATGGTGTTTCCCACTGTTTTTGACAAGAGCAGGACAAATTTGATAATGACTGCTGCTATTTTATTTCACACCGATGAGAGAAGGACCACAGTACAGCATCATTACTGATGGAATTGCCTATTGAAAGTCAACTCACAGGAGGAAACTCTAACGTGAAGCAGTAATACCTACACAGGGTTTGAAACAGACCGGCTGCTGGTGACGTCACACAGTTACACGAAGGCGCTGCCGCACGCATGTCCTCAGCGGGGGTCTGGGGCCCTCCCCAGAAAAATTTGAAATCTAGAAGCCCTGAAATGCGATTTCCCGACATTTCGGAATGCAAATCTAGCTCCCGTCGGTACTTGGAAAACCTGGGTGTTATTTAAAGAGAATAATTTTGACCGGGCGGTGATTTTTCTTGACCGGGTGGCGGATTTTTAGACCAGGCGCTGAGATCAATCCTGCGTTTTAGAATGGGTGCCTCGCCCGTTCTGTTACACTAGTGGAGAATCCTGCCACACCATCTCCCCACGACAGGGCTTTGGTCTCACTCCTCTTTATATGATGCAGAGCATACGAAGAGGAACGAGACCAAAGCCCTCCGCTGGGAGGATGCACTTTCACTCTCTTATTTCCTTGCCGGGTGTATTTTCCCCATGACTAGACATGTGATTTTGATGAAGCCAACCCTCCGGCTGTACTGTGGATAAACTTTCCGATTACTTCCTGGCTTGATGATAAATTATTGATGGTCTTTCGCTGATATCAAGATTGGATGAGTAGACTGTTGTTGGTTTTGCTGTGGAAGTTGACTAAATGATAGGCAAACATCTACACTATGGCAGATGGAATTGGAAGTCAAAATTGTGGCCCAGGCGGAAGTGTGAATCAGCAACGATAACAAACCCAACATTGTAAGAAGCAGAGTCAGACATGATGAAGTGCAGATACTGAAGACAACATCATACCAACATACACTCTCTTTCTTTTTAAAATTTGATGTGTATGGAGAACGCAGTGGTTGGATGTCGGACTTGCAACCGAGAGGTCACAAGTTCAATTCCCGGCCGAATTGTGCTCTGTATCAGATCCGGTCTGAAATTTTAAAAATTTGATGCATATGGAGAACGCAGTGGTTGGATGTCGGACTTGCAAGCGGTCACAAGTTCAATTCCCGGCCGAGTTGTGTTCTGTATCAGATCCGGTCTGAAAGGATCAAGCGATACGCTGACTGAGCTGCTCCTTGAGTCTCCCAGAAAGGTCTCCGAGGAGACTGAGATAACAATGTGAAGTGCTTAGAGACAGCAATACAGTAGAAAGCGAACATAAGCTTGATACTGTCATTATTATCAAAAGAAGTCCAGGATAAGCCAAATTAGCGACAGTGTCTGCTTCCTGCCTGAAAACACCCAGC
This sequence comes from Notospermus geniculatus, assembly GCA_002633025.1. Lineage (NCBI taxonomy): Eukaryota > Metazoa > Nemertea > Pilidiophora > Heteronemertea > Lineidae > Notospermus > Notospermus geniculatus. The sequence goes on from NMRB01003151.1 coordinate 23,968, forward strand.
AGTGACCAGTCTGTCCTGACAGAATCCACTGGAACATTGCTAGTTGCTATAGCTACATATTGATGCTTGTGGTCTGAAGTATGTGGAGCAGGTGGCTTCATCGGTGCCGAATCTTTACTGGTAAATTGAATGGTTTCTGTTAGATAGTGTGACATGGCCAAATGGAGATCTCATTTGATAGCAATAACTGATGAGTTGTTCAAGTCATGCGTCAATTTCGCTCCGAATACGCCTCGCGTTTATTGCGTGGGGTTAATTTCAAAGGAAAAATTTACTTTAGAAAGTGTAAATTGACTTAATCTGATCAGTTCTCTGGAATAAGATCATGGTAAGGTACAGAGGATGTCGGAGTTAACCTCAAGGGAAGGACTGCTATTGGGAAATTGCCCTGTAAAATTGTTGAAGACGTGAGCAGCCTCGTTAAGCATCTTTTGCAATACCATGGGAATTGGAGTCGTCAATGGTATTCCTGGCATACCAGGAGGAGCCCGATAGCCTAATGGTTATCATGTCCGTTTAGGAGCTACGGGGCCCAGGTTAGAATCTGCCTGGACCACGTGGGATTAGTCATCCCAGCTCTTCACGTCCTCACATGGGACAGTGCCTTAGCAAGGACAAGTAAAAGACCCATCCAAGGGGGAGGAACATGAATAGCTTGAGATGGCCACATCAATACACCCACACTCTGCTGCTTTCTGACCCAAGGAATAACATTACACCATAAATCTGTCCATATCTGGAGAAAAATATCATAACGGTGCATCAAAGAGCCCTTAATGATCTTACCAAGTGTGGAAATTATGTCATTTGTTTTTAGCGCCTGCCAAAGCTAACAAGCAATTCTGATTGTCCTCTCTAAATTATTCAAAATTATGACGGATAAGAAGCTGATGTCATATCAACAACGATAATGTTGCAGCGTCATGCCTGAAGAATGCCCCAAGGGATTTCGCACTACTGAAAAACAAAATTTGCAACAAACAATAATTTACGTGGGTAGAAGTGGAATCGGTGCTACACATATGACTCCATGTGAGTTGCCTCTCAATGTCACTGGTCAAGGTCATGGCCAGATGAAGTATCATTTAATATTCTTATTGAGAATCAGTTGCTTTTCTGTCTTTGCAGATTGTGATAAAGCCTCAGCAGGGAAGGCACTGGTTGCCGAAGGAATCTTGCCAGAACTGCAACATCATGTGACACAGTCGGATGAGAATGTCAAGAAAGCAGCCAAACTGGTGGCTGAATTGGCTAAAACAAGTAAGCTACGTGATGTCAGTCAGTCTGAATGGTACCGCCATAAAATGTGTGCGCTTGACTTAGTAATGTTTGAAATTGAATTGAAAAGTGAAGGCAATAGGAGACAAAGGTACACTTTTGTTGTCCCAAATGAAATTGACAAAGGACATATAATAAGTACACTTCTGTTGTCCCCAATATATTGTGGGATGGATGTTCTTTAAAAGATGGATGTCAACGCTGGTCTATCCAATTCACCCTTGGTTTTTGACCGAGTACCAAGTCACCCCATTGCATCAGACTCCAGTGGCTGATACATAATTGCGGACATTCTTCACGAATGCAATGAAAAACTGTCATAGTCTATGGTGTTTTGGGCATTGAGTGGAGCCTGGTTTATTGTCATCTTGCGTCCTCTCCTGACAGTATTGTCATAATATATCAATTGGTTTATCTGCTATGACTGGCCAGTATTCCTTCTTTATCTATCTGTGGTGTTGTCCATCATTTTACTGCTCAGCCTTTGCAATAAAAGACGTCTTTACGATGCTTTACATGTTTTTCTGAGTTCCATTCTTATTTGTGCGAATCCTTGGTGACAATAACTCAATCCAGACCTGTACCTGAGGTTACCTATTGTACCATTCTTCAAGCCTATCCAATATCTTTCTTCATATTGTACCATTGGTCTGTTCCCATCCACAAAAGAAGATCCCTGTATTGGTAAACCAATCGGAGGAAGCCTTCCCCTGTGGTAGTTCTTCCGGTATTAAAAGGAGAAAGGATTTCCCAAGGCAGTCCTTTCATTACAGCAACATTGAGCATCTTTTTGGCTTCTCTGCCTTCTTACATGCTAGTTCGTGTCATCATGATTATTGAAAGATGGCATCCTATTTCATGCATTGTGTTTGCCAAATCCATCTTTTCAGTACTTGGTACATGGAACTCTAGATGTACATGTACAATGGGGATGGCGTAATTTTTTTATCCCGACAGGTCGGCGCTGCGAGCGATGTGACCTGAACGACGTCATTGACGTCATTTTAGGTGTTGACGTTGCGTCATGAGAAAATGACCTGTACATTTTTCTACAGAAATAATGACACAAAAACGTTGCTATTGTCGCCATCGTTTCTCTTATTTTAAGAAAAAACGTAAATGAGATTAAAAGAAAATTTCATCTGCTACACGATGATGTAAGTTTTACTCTCGGGTGACCAAAACAAACGGGTTATTTTCATGCCAGAAATAAATGGAAATAACGTTAGAAAAACGACATTTTGGTCGCAACGCTCGCAGCGACGCCGTGTGGTGCTAGTACTGCGCCGTCCTCATTGGTACATGTACTCTTCAAAATATTAGGTATCTCACTGTCTCTATGCTGGATTCAAATGACACACTTTCTTGGAGAAGACACGATAGATACCTATCGGCATTTTTCAGTATCAATACTTGCCACTTGCCTGTCACAGCAGCCTAATTGTGTTAGATTCTGAAGGGTTCACTGTTCACATTCCTAATAACGGATTCACCATTCATTCCCAGGTTATTTCTGAAATGTCATCCAGGTTACGGACTACAGTCGTATTGTAGTTTTATCCAGGATCCATTTGTGCCCTAAGGAGAATTTTTTCGTCCAATAAGTATCCGATACTAGAAGCGTGTGGAACATCCCCATTAAGGGTATTGTAAGCCCCTTTAACGATTGTTTTTCCAATACATCCACACAATGGATTGAATATGCAATGTATCACAGACATGATTGTAATGTATTTCTCAGTATTTTATCATCATCTCAGATAATGGCAGTACAAATGGACTTGCTGATGATGCTAAAACGTTGGTGATGCTATAATATTCTGGTTACATCATATGAAATGGGTGTTAGCCCGCCCTTTTAAACATTCTGACGTCTTTATTCCTCGGGCGAGGAATTCCGCAGTAACTTATCCGAGAAAAGAAGCATCATTCAGCTCCATGTGAGTCAGGATCATCTCAGGACGCTGCACTCAATGGATATTAAAGCTCTGGGAAAAACTCCGTTGCAGAATAGCTGTAGCTTTTAGATGACTCTCTGTGGACGGATGGTTTATTCAACTTGATGAGCAATGTTGACCAGATTCAATTTCACTGATTGAGTGTTCGTGGTATTAGATTTCGTCAGCATGTTGGTGACGGCTGACCATCCATCTGGCCATTAATTCGCACACGATCGGGAATTGATGTTGTGTATTAATACACAATTTATAAGCATCCACTTATGTTATATCAGTTAATGTACTGCTGGCTGGCTTATCGCCCACATCGAAGATTGGCAACAATGGTCAATTCTTTATTGAGGTTTTGTTGGGAAGTCGTCTGTTGATGATGATGGTGGCATGAGCCAGCTTCATTGAAGCCTTCAGAGAATGACTACACTGTCACATAGCTACACTTCCTACATCACTGTGTCTATATCTGATATCTAAAGAAGGCAGGCCGTCATCATGAATTGAGGTGAACCTCTCAGAGAATCTCCTTCTCCATATAATACCCGAGTGGATAAAGATACCACAATTTCTTTGAGTACAGATCCAACCACAGCCTTCTTACAGCTCCTGTTGTTTTTACCAACAACAGTGCTGCAAAAGGTAGGGAGAAATCAGGTTATAACTTGGAACCTGGTGAGAATCCAAAGCAGCGTCACCAATTTGGACGGCACACCAATGTAATACCAGAATACTGAATGATGTTCCTTGACAGACGCAAAGCGTTATCTTGCCAGGTTCATTATCTTCTGACAAGAAGATGTTTTCCAACTGACAATATCGGCTTCTTCATCAGTATTGTTGTCCCACCTCTCACCTTGGGCAATATCCATGGAATGTTGACATCGAGCTACCGTCTGCTTCTCAAAGCAGACGTCTCATGTTACTCCCTTGAATCATTGACTTTATCAGTCTTGTTTTCTCTGGTGTTGTGATCATGTGATCATGTACGGTGGATGATGATGAAGGAGATACACTGAAGGATAATGATGACATTTACTGATTTGCCCAGAGTTTGTTTTGCGTACCAGAATCATGATTCAACCACCGGTAAATGTCATATAAAGCGATGACCACAACAGGTCACGGCAAAAACACAACTGTTTCTTGCCAACAAGCATGTCTCTGATCTATTCTTGCCATCTGTCAATTCCTTATAAAGTACATCCCTGATTGTTGTCTACAGGTGAATCAGAAAAGGTCCGGTGGAAAATCTTTATTCATGGTCTTATAAATATTCAAGTAATACGTTTGGATGATCACATTCGACAGCTACAGATCATCTTGCCATATGGAGATTCCATATAAAGTACATCCCTGATTGTTATCCATGAAGGTGAATCAGAAAGGTTCCTAAAAGTGCTTGATTCCTTGTCTTATATTCAGCACAGCTCTATCAAACAAGAAAGAGTATGAAAGGTTAATGTCATGTCTCTATCTTGATTAACTATTGGTTTTCTCCTCTTTGATACTTGCAGGTTCAGTACGTGAGGAGTGTGTCAACCAGAAGCTGGTGGAATTATTCACCAAACACTTGACAAGCTCAGACGTGGAGAGGTGCACCCAAGTCTGCCGAGCCCTCGGAAATATCTGCTATGACAATGGTAAGAGCAATGACAACCAAGTTTCTCAAGCGCTTGAAATATCCTCTAACTGTGAGTTTTTACAAGCCCCTTTCACTGTTGTTGCTGAAACCCTAACCCAGCCTACTGGGTGATTCAACAGTTAGAAATGCCTATGACTCGACAATAGTCATTGTTAGCGTCAAAAGCCGTGATGGTTTGCTGTTGCTCAGAAATCTAGAGACTGGAATCTATGGCATATGGTCCCGAAGTTTTGCCTTGATTAACATTTCTGCGAAGGCATTACCACTTACTTCAGGCATTCTTCAAACCTTACAATCGATGTAGTCAAAGCAACAAGCTTGTCACTCACAATGTGATCAATACTTGTTGAAACATAGTAACGGTACCATAGTAATCTCTCAGAAGCTTTGATGGAAAACAGTTTGATGAAAAATGGTTGACGATGATGAACATTGTCAGGTCATTTTTTTCCCAGACAAACATTGCGTGATACAAGGCAATGTATCGATTGGTTCATCAGAGATGATTTTCTGCAGACGAGGTTTTTCCGAATCAGCAGTTCCCTGTCAAGTTAATTTCTGAATCAATTTGTTTTCTGGATATTCTTGGGAACTGTGACGTTTGCTTTCAATTACGTCTGATTGGTTTCAATTGGGTTTAAGGACTGGTTCATTTCCATTTTGCCAAATTCACTATTGTTGATTTCCTACGACTTGCGCTGAGGCTGATGACACCAACGGCTGCCCAAAGTTTTCTACGACTGAGTTGCCTAAAGAGAACCAACTTCAAGAAAATTCACGTGGAGCGGTGTCTTTATTTCTGTCTTATCTCAACAGTCCTAACAGATTTTCCTCTTGATTCAATCAATTTGTACTTCACATCAAATGGCACGCGAGTTATCAGAACATCCCAGGATTCTCTAAATCATCAAACAACATCCTTAATGCTGTTCACAAAACTCTCGTTGTCATGACAACACCAATAAAGCCCTTTCTTTTCAAAAGATTGCAATGCAAAGGACAAATATGTCTTCTCTCAAATAATACTGGTACAACTATTATCGACAATATTTGAGAATCGGAAGCAAACATTCATCTTCTGTGCAACTTCAAAACAACTTGGCTGACGAATCTTGAATGACTAAAAACCGAAAACTAAGCAAATTCTGGAAAAACTGTCAGTGTTCTGCTGAGTTAGAGAGGTTGGCGGGGGAGACTGCTTTATCACAGTGTCATGTTACATAAATCATTGTTGCCTTGGCATTTCGTTGCCAGCTCAAATTTTTGGATGATTTGAATAACATTTAGATGCAGATAGTTCTTCTGTCAGTGTAGGCGGCAGTGTATTTGGTATATTATATTTAAACCTACACCTTGTACCAAGGAACGTTTATTTATGTTATGTATGTGAATTACCCTCATTTGCTAGAGGCATGCAGTCATCGTAAATTCCCCTTGTGTCACATTCTTTGCACTCTCCGAACATTTCCAGGGCAGCCAAAATGAGTTTGAATACCTCTGGGTCTGTCATTTATGATCTTGTATGGATTTCCAGTAACATTTACGCTACATCATCTGTTAGTGCAGATGGTCACAGGACAGCCTGCATTCAGAATGTATCGAAGGAATAGAACTTCTTGGAAGTACAGTAGAACTCGCATATAACGTACTGATTGGGACCTGCAGTTTCTGTCCGTTATATGCAAAGTCCGTTATATGTATATGGCCGATGCATTGTAAAACGGGGCCAGGACTTTCAGTACGTTATCGACGATTGTCCGGTATATGCAAGGCCGTTATATGCGAGTTCTACTGTATCTCAAAGGTTTTTGATTGTCTGATGATGAGAGATGTGATTTGAGATGAGAGATTTGATACTAATCAATGCCAATGGAAGGGATGAGGCGAAACTTCAAGAGAGAACTATGGTCCTCCTGCCGACCCATTTTCTTGTCCAATCAGCCTGGTCCTGTCACAGTGTTAGAAGACTGGGACTTTTTCTCTTGCAATTTCTCCATGAACAAGTAAAAGTCCGACAGGTCAGCCAGAATATTCAACTGACTTGATATCTGATATGAATGTCAGACTCGATGGCAGACAAATGGGGAGCGCCAATTGGTCACGTGATGACTACTGATAGAGCAGACGAGACACCCAGCGTTGACGTAGGCCCATTGTTCGAGAGATGCGGTTCACCAAGCACGGCCAATCACACCTTGAATCGTCATGAATAATAGGTGGCATTGGTGTACTATCAGTTCAAAACCACGCGTATATTCTCGCGTGGTCTGCGTGATCGGGGTTCCCTATTGGGATTGTCCACCTACTGGATTAGGTTTTGAATACAGATATGTGGCCTGTGCATTAACACACAATAATAACATCAGCTCTTTTGACGAAATTGGATGATTTCTGTGGAAGACACGGGAACCCAAGGCCCCTTGAAAAATTTGCCCTTTCAAATGGAGTCACTCTCCCTATAGCCAACAAGACAGTTTATTTGTTAACCTGCATCCTAAAAGCCCAGTTAATCATTAGCAGAATAGCGATCGTCACCCTGAAGTGACACAGGTGCTGATCGAGACCCTTTGACATCTGATGGATGCAAGTCATTTGGAACAGCTTCGTGATCAATCGCCAGAATCACCTGACACATGCCATATTGCATTTGGGTGAAGGTTGATTGATGGATGGCCTAATACATCATGGCTGTCACTCATTGACGCTTCCATGTCTTTTCAGATTTTGGTCGGGAGGCAATGGATAAACACGATGGCCTGGAAAAGTTATTCAACCACTTGAAGCGACTTCATTGCAACAAGAAGGATGACATTTACAAGACGTCGAGGATGATGGGGTGTGGATGTTTACTTAATCTGACAAACACCAATGGTAAGTGAAGGGAGATTACCCGGTAGTCGAATCTCACCAGACGAAAACAAATCACTCAGATCTTGCTGAGAATTTGATAAGACATGGAGAAGAAGCGAGATACAGTACCAGATTTAGCCAGTCAACTGCCAAAGATTTAAAGAAAACTGTCGTCTGCAGCTCAACGCACCTGAAACGTAGCCTCTTCAGCTATCGTACTCATTTCAATCTTACTAAAAGGTCTAATAATCCCCTGAAGGAAGAAAGATCCTGTTTCCAGGATCTTCTTGCTGCTTCAAGCTCTCAACACGTTTTCAATTTTCCTAAGAGGGTTTCCTTTGTGTAAAATTTATAAAAATTTTCAGTTTCTTGTTGACGTAATCCTCTCCAAGGACGAGAAAAAGATGGCAATTGTTACAACTGTGTCTAAGTTGTCATCTTACGTGCTTGGATAGAGTGAAAAACAAATTTTTCTCTACCATGTACCTGAAGGAGTTTTAGTTCTATGCAAGCCGAATAGGTCTGGTTTCCTCCTGCATTGGGCAGGATAGAGAGGGATGATCCTATGGTGTGTGTAGATAGACGTAGGGAAGCTGAGTGCCAAGAAAACCCTTCCCTTCAGGATGCTGTAGATAGACCTGATTAACCAATTTGCTCCAAAGTTTATCCTTGTTTATTATTTCAGACCAGTTACAGGAAAAAGCTATCAAGCTTGGAGCTCTGGATCTCATGAATGGATATATGCAGGATTATGTTGATGATGATGATCTCATGTCTATGGTCCTGATGACCGTCAGCAGCCTCATCGATTCAGGTAAAGTGGCCTCAAAGGCATTTGTCTGGTGGATATGGTTCCATCATTCAATTTAACCTCTGCTAATGTGACACCTCTCAACTATGTCTGACATTTACATATTATTGTCATTCAAATTTCAGAATCTGCTAGAGAGAAAATCATAGATTCAAAACTACCAACGACGGTTGTGAAACTCTACGAGTCGCCAGAGATTGCTGAGATAGAGGACTCAGTATTAGAACTTTTAGCCTCATTAGCAGAAATTGGTAGGTTGAGATGTCAACGTGTCAGCATTCTTGCACAAATTGCAAATCTGGTGGCTAATTCATTGGATGGCATTGTCATCATTTTCAATTCCACCTGATGCAGGGGAACACAGTGGTGTAATGGTGAGAACGTGGGACTTGTGGCCGAGAGGCTGCAGGTTTGATAACCAGCTGAGTCGCCACGCTGTTCTCTCAACTGGTCTGAAAGGATAAAGTGAGCACTAATGAGCTGCTCCTTGTGATTCCCCTTGGGCTCTTTCCCCCTCTGATAATATCAGATTGTGATCGATCAGAAAAGTCTTCAATCTTGACCATCTTTTCCAGATTCGGTGAAAGAGGAGTTGTGTAAAACTCAATTAGTCAAACATTTACTTGGGACCATTAGAGCAAATCAAGATACAGACGACGAAGACAGTCAGAACGTGGTCAAGTTAGCTGCTGATTTACTCATCCTTTTACTCACTGGAGGTAAGAGATCTTGCTGGCTATCCCAGAAGGGATGTTTTGTGACCAACATCGGCCTGTTTTATATAGGATTGACCTTTGCCATCTCAGGCCTGGGCGATGCACTTCCAGCTTTCCCATATTCCAGTCACCAGGAGTCTTATTCAACAACATATTTCCTGAAGGTGAGCATTTCACACCTTCTCGTATTTTTCAGTGAGCATTTCTCTTATTCCCTTCCAGATGACAGTATGCATGCCCTATACAGTGATGGTGCTGGAGAGGCATTTCTCGAGTCCAAGAAATGGCTGAAGTGTTCCCACCCTCATCTCAAAGTGTGTGGAGCATTAGCCATTGGGAACTTTGCCAGGGGTGGTGAGTACCAGTATACTCTCTTCACCGATTGAATCAGGATGCATAATTCAAGAAATGGATAGTATTCATGAAGCATACTCAGGCAAATGGATGGTATAGGGCCTAGGGCTGAGGCTTACCAAGACAGAAGAACCGAATGGAGGTGGCAATCTCTCTCCTCTAGGCAAAATCTAGAAGATTTCTCTCTACAATCATCTATTCATGTCTTTTTATCTTCTAGATAATAACTGTATCAATTTAGTAAAAGATGGGACCACTAATGACCTGATAGATCTCCTGGAAGTCAAGGACAACATCAGTAGCAAAGAGAACATGACTATGTTACATGCTGTACTCAGTGCACTAAGGAACATTGCAATTCCAGGTTCGTAGACAGTGTTGGTTCTACCCGCTTACCTAGTTCCTTCTGTGCTGCTAAAAGAACCCTCAGGATCTATTGACTGAAGAAAGGACCCAAGTTCTGACCATTAGTGGGGAGATTTGCTTTGTGTCATCAGAGTGTCATCAGAGTGTCTGACCTGCACAGTAAGAGCCAAACAAGAACCGCAGCCAATTCCATGTGCATAATTTCATGTAGAGGTGGTGAATTACCATTAAAATTTGATCTTATCATTCTTTCAGCATCGAACAAAGCTGCCATGATCAATGCCGGTGTTTTAGAAAAAGTTCTTAAATTCATGAGCAGTGATGCTGCACCTGTGCAATTCAAACTTCTTGGTTTGTTAAGAATGGCAGTGGACGGCCAAGACACGGCAGCCAAGATGCTTGGGACGAATAAAGAGTTCTTAGAGCGACTAGTTCAGTGGTGCTCTGTTGAAGAACATGCTGGAGTTAAAGGTACAGTAGGTTACATTTCTGGTGCACAGCCATTAGTGTCCACCAAGATTTGTCAGTTCTAGAACTGATGGGGTCCAAAAACTCACTCCTGTCCAGGAGCCTTGATACTGAGTGGTTATCATGTCCGCTTAGCAAGTGGCACGTCCTGGGTTTGAATCCCGGGCAATTGGGACAAATCATCCATGGCTCTTCTCGTCCGTCACCTGGACCATGGTGAGCCATGGTGCCCTGTACCTGGCAAGTAAAAAACCCCATCAAAGTGAGGAAGATAAGTAGATTGAGATGGCCTCCTCCGAACTTACCAGGGCCATTAGTGCTATGACTTCGGACATGATGGGAAAATCTAATACAACAGGCCTACTCCTGTCCAGCTTAGGCAAACAGCTCGGTTACTAACAGGTTCAAACCGATGATGTTTGTGCCTTTTTCAGGTGAAGCAAACCGACTAATGGCGTCATTAGTAAAAAATTCAAAGTCATCCGAAGTTATGAGCACAATTCTTCAGATCGGAGGACTAAAGCATTTGGTTGCTATGGCAACATCTGAGCACACTGTGATGCAAAATGAAGCTCTCGTGGCGCTGAACTTAATGGTGTCGACAATTATCGGTAAGATAATGACTATCATGATCCTCTCCATTAATGATACACTTTCGTTAACTTGATTCCTCAGTTACTAAACCTGCTGGTAGAGGTTGCTTCTGAAGGGACCCAGGAAAGGGCTTTGATTACCACTACCTTGAACTGTAACTTTGACACGAGAAACAAACCCATTGCAAAAAGTGTTTTTGCTTTTCCAGCCGGGTTTTATCTACCGCACTTCTCCTCAAAATGACAATTAGTTGACTAACTTTGAACTTACGACAAACCGCTGAAAGACACACGCTGATTCAGAAGCAAAGGTTGACCTTTAAGAACAGAAACTTGTGGGCAGAAGTTTTTAGTAGCCTCATGTTTGCATATGATAACTTTTCTGAGTTCTCCAATAGAGTGGAGATGATTTGGCAAAATGTGTCAATATGAAATTGAAAGGGTCCACTTTTGGATTCTAATAACCTGCTTATTGTGGTTCCTTTCAGATAAGGACTCGGCCACAGTCAAGGATTCAGACCTGATCCCAACCATTATGACATTACTAAATGATGAGAATTTACCACCCGAGCTAATGTGTAACACCCTTAGTCTAGTCAATGGATTGCATTCCACAGGTAGGGATTGTTACTTCAGTTTTTACAGGTGGGACTCACGTGAATGTGCACAAAGTCTGCAGAACCATAGGAGTGTATATTTCTTCTGATTGGCCCACTGTCAATTTTGTATCCAATCATATGTTTTGTTCTGTCTGTTTTCAGCCGTAACAAAAGAAGCAGTTGAAGTCAGTGAGATATTGAACATGATACAAAAACACAAAGGGCATTCAGACAGCATCGTTAAAGACAGAGTTGCTGAAGTATTATCAACATACGGCAAGAGCTGAACTACATGTGCAAGTGTACACTGTATGCAGAAGAGGAGCTTTCTGAGTAAGGAATGTTGAGCGACAGGAACGGCTATAGATCCGGCAAGTTCATGTACGACAAGATTGCTAGGCTGTTGGTCATTACATAGCCGACGTTCCGAAAGAGACGACGACATAGTGACAGGACGGCACTGTCTCAAAGTGCATAGTGAAAATCATATGCATTCAAAGTTGACCAACTCAAATCTCCCTTCAGTGAAAGGCGATTCAAACGAAGGCCCTACTTCAGTAAACTGACATGGCATTAGTTCTCTTTTGGCAATATTGCCTTCACTAAGATCAGTGTGTTGAATATGTATGAGCTATACCAAGATTGCAACATTTTGACCTGCCTTGACTTCTGACAAGCACAATCTTCATTCTATAGATAGGCCTAAGGTGTCCCACAAGTATTAAATGTTTAAGCATCATTGCTTGATTATGCAAACCGTGACAGTTTTATTCTCACAAGCCTCTCTGAATTATTTGTTTCAAATCTCGATGTTCTTGAGTCTGCAGATTTTCAACGGCCTCTTTGCTCTTTTTAGATGGTAGCATGGTAGCCATTCACTAGCCTGTATGAACCAATGAGTCGTATGAATAAAGAGTAGCAAATGCTTTTACTTGAATTTTGCAATACAAATGCATTAGGCAATGCTGTACAAATGTGAAGTAAAAACATTTGCTCGTCTTTATTCCTATGACCCAATGTCATAAATAAAGATTTTGATAAATTTACTGGAATTTTCAGTAAAAAAAAACTGCATATCACATGGTTAGTCCTGAGGTCCTGTTTCATGTGAATTTTTTGTGCAAGTTGCAAGAAAACTATGGGCTGATGTTTGCGTCATTAATCTCAGTTTAAGCAGTTAGTGGTGAATCATGGAGGTATTATACCTCCATGGGTGAATTTGGTATGAGGCAAGTAGTCCACAGCAGTGGCTATGACGACAAGAGATTTGAGTCGCGCTAATCTATTGACAGGTTTCTGTTGATTTTGATGTAAAGTACATTCTGTTGCTGTAGCTAAATTTTCTATTTTTATATGACAAGAAGTTACATTCTGTCCACAACAGTTGTTGGTTCACGTTCAGTGTCATACCTCTTAAAGCCCCACAGTATTGAATACAGTGGGGCTTTAAATCTTTGTGAGTCTCTGTGGAAAGCATATTGCCCTACACTACTAAGGATGAGGGAGGGTTCTTTATGGAGAAGGGGAGAGAGGCTCATATGACTATGTTTTAGGCCTACCCAAACCATATCAATCCTTTGAGGATATGTTTCTACATGATGCCCCAAAATGAATGGAAAACTGAAAAACCTATGTACCCCGGTAGACAGATGTAAAATGCCTTGAACATCCAAAAATCGATGTCATTTGTTTTCTATATACCCGGTATCATGTTTGTTGACTCCATAACAATCAATTTTTCTCATTGTGTCATCTGTTGCACGCTATCTGTGCTGCTTCTTTCCATGTCACTCAATCAATATTCAAATCCATGGTGAATAAATTATTCAAATATCTATTCAAAAGATGTGTTGTTCTGAAAGTGTAATTGAGGATTGGTTGAGGAGTTTCATGACCGAATCAGAGTACTAAATCATATTAAACAAGAAGGATGACGAGGATGTTAGGCCCTACTGCATGTAGAACACTGATAGGACACTGATGCTGAAAACAAGGAGTACATGATGAAGACATTGAAGTTAGCAAATACAGTGTAGGTATGCAACACTGACCATCACTCCTTCATTGGTATTCGAATAGAAAGACCGACGGATATGATTCTGACTAGAGAGACAAGTTCCCCTAGGCCTCAATGCAATGGACTTAACAGATATTTTACCTCCCCATGTGGCGTTTAACCCTTTTTGGCATAAGATCTGAGGCATACCTACCTCATTCGCTACACTGTGCCCTTGAAAAGATGTACCATTATGACGATGGAATTATAATCATAGGACCACAGGAATTCATACTAACCTACCGGTACATAAAATAAAACAGACAAATAACGAAGGTTCAAGCTTCCATGGTGTACCTTTATTGAGATTCTTTACAATACCTGTTATGACAAAGATGTCACTGAGAATGGCAACATATAAAGCAGTAGCATATAAAAAGATCAATCTTATAAATCTAATAACTTGAAAAAATATTTCACGTTTTACTGTAAACCACAACAAAATGACGGTTGACTAACATTCCTATATACATGTACATGATGTATAAAATGGAATGTATACCCTTGGAAAAAGCGAGTCTTTATTACGGTAACATGTAAATATACAGCAAAATAATGAGTATTATCTATGTATACACAAATATGTCATTAAAATATGCTAGAATATCAAAACAGTGTCTGCAAAATGTATCAAAATAGTATCTGCAAAATGTATCCAAACAGTATCTGCAAAATGTATCAAATAGTATAGGAATCATGAAACAAAGAACTGGATGAAATGTCTATTCTATGCAGTATTAAGATGAAGTGATCAATAGAGTTCACTCCAGATCTTCTGGCACGTTCAAAGTAAATGTATCAAAAAATAGAATATGTGAGAGCAAACAACAAGTGGAGGGAGTGCAAAATCATCAACAAGTGTAAAAATATTCATCCTTTTCAGAGTAAATGGGATTCGACATGGCGGCATGTAAAGCCAGTCAACTGCTAAAGGGGTAAATTAGATCACCCTGTACCATGTGCACACACGTACACAGGTTGGGTCATGTTCCTGCTATGAGCACACTTACTATTTATACACTGCACCAAACATCAGCTGTGCAATCAGAAATTTAACTCACCTGCATAATAAATGGAGGGTTTCAGTAGAACTGGCAAATAATTGGCAAACACTGGCATTGGCACTTGCTACAAGCATTGGCACTGGAGAAATGAATGAGGTTTTAACCAATCTAGATTGGTGGCTGATCCAGAGTTTTCAACTCTCCATAAAAAGCATCCTTTTTCTTCAGCGCCTCCAGCATCTTGTCGAACGTTTGCTTGGCTTTTTTCTTCTCATCCCTGCCACGGTGGATGTAGAGCTGCACTAGGCCTTTGATGTTACCACCACCCAACATCAGGAACTGGTTATCTCTGGTGAACTGGTAATCCCAGGCGTGGCTCTCAATGGTTACAGATGCAAGACTGAAAAGGACGTTTATGACTTCAACGTTTCACAGCCGTGTGAATCAACTAGCCTCATGAATATACAAAGGTTTTGTGGTAAGTGAATTTAGAGGCTGCACAGCCTTCAACCAACCACAACTAGACTCAGGCCTGATGATAACACCATAAGGACCTCCCGAGGTGTCTACTGATTGCTTACCAAGTCTTTTCCATAAGGTCGACCACCTTGACCATGCCATTGTGTTCCCCATTGCATGCAGCCAGGGAACCATCCTCAGACAGTACAAGCCTTCCGATTCCAAATTTACTGCTGGACACTTGTAGGTAAGCATCACAGCTCAAGGTCTTCATTTTGTAGATACCAATGTAACCTTTGAAGAGAGAACAGATTGAAAGTTGGGAACGAAAAGTGCAAACACAGTAGATAGCAAGTGAGTGCAGTCGCCAAGGTGAGGAAAACGAGAAATCAAACTCTTCGTAACTTACCAGAAACATAGCCAACAACAACTGCCTGAAGTTTTCGCGACAATCCCAATACATACGAATCACCACGAGTTCCAACCGGTCTCTTACACTCACGAACATCACCAGAAGCAGTCTCCCACAGGACAAAGTTCCTCGAATGTTGCTTGTCAATGGCCACAGCGTACTGTCCATTATGACTGACAGCGACTCCCTTCTTGGCCTGAACCTCCAGTTTCATATCTTTGTAACTGAGATCTGGCAGCCTTTTCTTCTTCTTGATGTCCCAGACTATGGCTTTTTTTGGTTCACTGGTGAATGCGAGGACAATCTCGCCATTGCCACTCACGATAACATGTTTGATTTCCTCATCTGACTGACACTTCAAGGTGGCAGCAGTTTTTCCTGAAATTCAACATGGAAAGAAGACATCATAAGGATGATATCAAAAGGCAGCAATGTTAAGGAACTGTTACGAATTCTTCAGCGACTGACCACGAGTGAAGCCAGAGCTACCACACCAAGCTGAAAGAACAAAGGACAGGCTCCTTTCAGGATGGTCTGTGCCTCCTCCTACCTGACTTGAAGTCTCTGACAACCAGAGAGTGTTCATCCTTGCTGGCACCGACAACCAATTTGGAATCAACGATGTCAAAGCTGAAGAAGAAAATCAGTTGATGAACAAGTTCCAACAGGTGTACATTTATCAGAGCAACATTTTAGTTAGGTACCAGTACAAAAGTGGCAATCTCTAAACACTGACTACAATAGCTTTTGTAATACCGGGGTAACTGCCTTTCAATTATCAAATCCTTTGATCTGAGCAGGAATTTCTCCTACCTGAGCGCTTGTGGCTGTCCACCAAGTGGGGGATCATGTGGCCCAAACTTCTCCAGGGTCTTCATGTCAAATGTAACCAACTGTTTCTTACCAGTGACAGAGACACCAAGTGAGGCTGTGGGGAACTGCATCAAGGAGCTGTAGATGCTAGCATCTGTAATTGAATGAAGTGAAACACATGAAATACTGGCCTGATCTCAACAACAAAGTTGGTGTTTTGATGGGCTGAATTGCTCTCAAGAGCAATAAGTTTACTCACTCTCAGTATTGAGAATTCTGACTTCCTTCATTTCAGCAAGATCCCACATAGCTAGGCATGATGTCCTGTAACTGGCAGCAACATATCTCATTGTGCTGGGGAGGATGAAGATATTCTCTATCTCCTCTTTGTAGGAGGCAGTGACGAGGGAGTCATCAGACAGCCCTTCATGAGGGTCCTTGTTTTTCAATTCTCCGATCTGAACTGTCGTGTTATTGTCCAGGTTCAGAATTGAAGCCTTTCCTTCTCCAATATAGTTCTGCAACAGCAAAAAAAATGTCACTGAAAAGAGTCAATGATTGAAAGCATAGTTTAATGGGCCTGCAACACACAAACATCAAGATGTCTTGACATCGAGGGAACCAGTCTACTATTGCAGGCGCCTTACGAACAAGTGTCGCCTTTCTACATGGAAGCCATTTATACTTACGACTTGACTTATAGTGCCAATCTGTTGATATTTGTTGATGTAGGAACCAGAGTTGATGTCAATATCATACAGGATGCTACCGTTGTAGGAGGAGTCATAGTTTAGGAACAATACGTGATCTTCTTCCTCAACAGGGGTCAAGAACTCGTAACCTGCAAGTAGAAAAACAGACAAGGATGACAACATCCATGCAAAATTCCTCCACAGTAAGATATTTAGTGTCTAATCCCACCTCTGAAGTACGGTACTAGAGACAATAAGGCGAATGTTTTGGTTCACCTACCAAGTGCATAGTCCACACTGAAAACAGAGTACTTGGCAAGTTGTTTCCCATCCAAGGAAAAGATGAAAAGATCAGCTGGAGTACGTTCCTCCTCCCTCTCCTTGTGGTCGGCTTCATACACTATGCAGGCAAGCTGGAAAACACAAATTTTTTATGATAACAAGTAGCCTCAGCCTAAAACAATCCCAAAATCGGGTATCGGCAAAGATTTTAAGATCTTGGGCAGGAACAATGCTAGTATAGCCTCTGAGAGTGAAAGCCTGATAGATCACCACAACTCAGGACAACTTTTTGGGAAGACATACTCACTTTATCCTGAGGAAGCAAAGTGCAGCGAGTCAGCATCGTCTTCTCTTCGCTATACTCAATGTTGAATTCCCCAATGTATTCCTTAGTCTCCACAAAACTCTCCATGTCCAGGGTCTTCATGGAGGTGGTGGAGGCCCTCATGATGCCAACTTTTGATCCCAACACTGCAAGTATAAAATGAACAGATGACATCTTCTTTAAGGCTTTTCTACACAGGTAAATGTGGGCTGATATTTTTAGGGCCAGTTTCAGATTGCCAGCTCTCTGCTCTGGAACTTACTGTCAAAGAAATCCTTCGCTTGATGATGCCGCGATGTGGAAGGCTTGCCAACATCAAATTCACCAACCTGAAGAAGGAACATACAAGTAACATACATACTGCAGCGTACAACTAAACATTCTACATCTTCTGAAGTGATGTTGTCATTACTATTGACAGATAATCTGAACTAGATATCCATTCCTTACCAATGTTGTGTCTTCGACAGCCCAAATCAGCATCTTGAGATCAGAAAGCACCAGCAGCCAATCCTTCAGCTCATAATAAACTATCGGCACTGGAAGAAATGAAAGAACACGTAGGTCAGTGGGAGATTTCAAAAGAAGAGCTCCTGTACAACACAGGCTATAAATCTTGATAGTCTTTTTCTAGAGGCACTTCTCCAGGTGAGAGTTTTCTTGGCCAAGTTGGCTCTCTAGGGCCGTATGCACCAAACGAAGATTATCTTGAACTCAGGTTGAGCCACAACTTTTCAATTGTTCAGGTTTGCCAGGGCATGATGTGACAATGGAAAAGTTGTGGCTCAACCTGAGTTGAAGATAATCTTTGCTTGGTGCATACGGCCCTCTATGGGCAACTCGGCATAGAAAGCTATGGGCAGCCATAAGGAAATCAACAATGGTGAATTGCCCAGAGAGTGTCAACTCGCACGAGAAAACTCCGACAAGGATGCACAGTCACGGGATATCACAAGTGAGCTAAGCACCAGTGTCAAACACGCCGAGCCCTACCGATGTTGAGCAAGTCCTCCTGTTCTACTTTCATTATCTTGTCAGATATGTATCCTGTCTGAATATTAAAGAACTCCACTTTATCCCTGCAGCCACTGATGAGGAGTTCATCGTTATGACAGAGGATGAGGTTGTCAGGATCACCACTTTCTTCCGTTCCTTTGAAGTCTATCTTATGGAGTTCACTCCCAGAAGTGACATCCCAGATACGGGCAATTTTATCAACAGTAACTGAAACAGATCAAAGGAACATCCAGAGACAGCAAACTTGAAGAAAGTCAGTATCAATCTGTACATTTGCAGCAGTTTTGAAAGTTGGAAGTATCATTTCATGATTTTATAACTTACATGTGATGAGTTTAGTTTTGCTTTGAGACAAAGCAGTCAGTTTGACTTGTTTCTCATGGCTGTCAAGAAGAAGAGTTGAAACATCATCACCACTTTCTGTACTCAGAGGAAGGAAGGCTGAAAGTAGAAGTCCATGTGGAGAATCATACTAAAATTTGACAAAAGTTTGTTTGTTTGTGTGTTCGCGATTTTCTCCTAGACTAATGAACGGATCGCCGCCAAACTTGGTATGCAGGTGCAGACGGGCCTGGGAAGTGTCCTTACGAAGCCCGAATTTTGATATCACTTATAGTTTTCGAGATATTAAGATAATAACGAAAATAACAATGCTGTTCAGGCCTTTTGACGTCATGACGTCACCGAGATTGGCGTCGCGCCATCCGTGACGTCGGCAACGTCATGTGCGGCGGAATGACGTCACTACGCTACTCGAACCGATACGACGTCATTACGTCCCCAAGTGCGTTCACACATTGTTTCTCGAAGCTGCCGCTATAAAAATAGACATGTACGGTTGAAAGTGTACCTATGTTTACAAAGTTTTTCCAGGGTATTTTTTATTCAAGCAGAGATTGCAAGTAAACTGAGCCTATTCATCCCAAATACACAGCACCGTCATATTCACAATTACCTATAGTTCACGAACATACAAGAAGTACGGCGTGTACTGTATACACAGACGCGTACGGGACCGGCAAAGTTCCAAGAAAGTGCAAATGACTTTTCCGAAACTCCGCCATGGTCCTCCCAGCAGCATGACGTGACGGCGTCACAACACTGTGTGCCATGTGACTTCCATTCCACGATGTCATCCATGCCGGTCTGTCAGACGCACACGCCGGGCCACAAGTAGGCCTACACAAGATAAAAAACATTTAATTCTCAATAATCATGTAAAAGGTCGATATTTTCTGGGGGACAGTCGAAAATCTGCCGAGTGGTACACTATTTATCCATTACATCTATAGGGCTAGAATGCTTCGGTACTGCATAAAAGTTGTCGAGGACCTTTGTTGATATCACGGGTTATTTTTAGAATGGGGATGCCCGTAACCACGTGGATGCTAATGTCATCGAACATGCCTTATCGCGCGGGATGGCAACACCGAGGAATTCTTGATGGGGATGTTTGTATGTGTTGCAGATCAAAAGCTCAAGATCATTGTCGTTTTATTAGGCCGGGGAGAATGAAATGACAGGGCTTTCATTAACTTTTTCCCCACCTGGGTCATGACTTCCACAATTTTTTTATGGAAGTCAATTTGGGAAGACGCTGGGGTCTTTAGACTTCCAGCAATTCTTTTTGGGGGTCATGACTTCTTGTTATATTTTACTGGGGTCAAATCATCCCTTTGTATGCTGCTACTGGTACAGCGTGCGAACCAGGAGTGTGTGGTTGCAGGGGCGGATTCAGGATTTTGGAATACGGGGGGCCGATCACCATCAGCCACAGGCTGACGAAGTAGAGTCGCAAGGTGCGGAGCCACAGCGGGGGGTCTGGGGAAGGCCTCCCCCAGAAAAATTTTGAATTCCATATGCACTTAGATATGATTTCCAAGCGTCTGGGGGCATGATTTCCTCATCTATTTGCTCATATTTTTCGGAGTTAGTGACCCATTTTTTGTTGGTGTTCCAAAAATACGGAGGGCCGCGGCCCCCTCGGCCCCCCTCTGGATCCGCGCATGAGTTGCCATGGGTGACGGGAATCCCCAGTTCTATTTTCAGCTGCGCTAGCAAGGATTGGGTGTGGTTGAAGAAAATTTGGCTGGCGCGACTTGCAATATCTTGATACCTGCATCAGCTGGGGTCCTACTGGCGTAAATGGAGACTGAGTATACTGATGGGACTTCCACACTTTCTCTATCAGCGTATCATCGAATTTACCTGCGTTTTTGAGACTTCAGAGTTGTTTATGTTTGCGTCATTTCCGTAGTTTACATGCGTAATAGACGCCATACGCAGGTTTAATGAAAGCCCTGAATGATACAGAAAATTGGAATCCTAAAATGACGTCAGCAACAAAATCGCATCCAATACCGAAGCTTCCTAGCCCAAGCGGCGGCTGTGGTAAATTCAAGTCTTGTTATTTGACAAAATGACTGGAAAACTCACCTTGCGTTGTGAGCAAACAAGTAAAAGGTGGATTCTGAGCTTGTTTGAGTAGAGTCTTGATGGCTGGGGAGAGGTCGCCAGTCACACTCAGGATTCTGCCAGTAAGTTGTAGAGGCATCTGTTTGATGTCAAAGTGAAGAGCCTCACTGGCTTGTTGGAATACCCTCCGGACGATATTGATGTCAGGATCATCACTTAGGGCAGAATTTTTGGCCATAGTGAAGTCATCCAAAACACTGGAAAATGTAAGTTATCTGTTTCACAAGGAGAATAATGGACTGTTTTGTTATATTCAGATGAATGACAGACAATACTGTTACTAACAATCTTCACAGCATCCTTGTAAAGAGTATGACTGGATGAGGGAAGGGGTCATTGACAAGAACACAGGATATCCTACCTTTCCAGTCCCAGAGCTTCAGCTTTGTTATACAGCCAGGTCAAGTTACAAAACACATCAGTCTTTGCCATATCAGCCTGCTCACTCATGATGAGAGCATATGGGAGTTCACTCATCTTTCTCAAGTTATAGATGGTCTCCTCATCTTTTGAGGCAAATACCAACGGCTGAGACCTGACAAATCTGTCCGCTTCATTTTCCTCCAAGTTCAACACAATACGTCCTTGACCATCGACCTCTTCCTTTTGGACTACGCCACCACCATTTTCAGAGGATTCTGTTTTCCCCAGGAAAGGTTTCTCAAAGCCGTCTGCCCACTTGCCTAGGAAGAACTCCACCATGGTTTTGTAAAGCATGATTCTGGAAGAGTAACAAGCAATCTCAAATAAGAAACATTCAGTTTTCAGGATCCAGATCCGAGTCAACATCACAATGGCTATATCTGATGGTTTTTCTTGCCCTACCAACCTTGTGTCCCTGTTGCTCAGATACCTCTCCCTTGCAACTTCTGCAAATAGAGGATGGCTCCAGTTCAGGACTTGCATCCCGTCTGCGCCATGGTAACTCAGGTATTCTCTCAGCTCATACTTGAGCCGAGCCCAGGGAAGTGGCGGAAATCGTCGCAGTGAGGGAGTGAAGTTTTCATATATGTCGTTGAGTAACAGATCGTCACAGGACAAGAGATCCTCCAGCTCACTTTCACTGGAAAAGAGATTACCAAGAGTGACACACTGGCAAATTTCTATAGCATCAAACATCAGAGTTCACATATCAGGGGCGGATCCAGAATTTGGGAAAAGAGAGGGCGCCTTGTGCTAGGAACATTGAAATTTGGGCCCAATTCCAGAATTTCACGGTCGATTTTACAGATTTGTTGGCCAAAAGGGGAGGCGCGCGCCCGGTACGCCCCCCCCCCGGATCCGCGCCTGCATGTGACAAGAAAACAGTAATGGTAAGAAGCTGTAACATTTGTAATCTTACCTGAGCCCATTCCTTGCACAGGTGATGTACCCGAGGATATGGCCGACTAGTCTCTCACCATGCTTTGTCTCAAGCCTTTCAAACAAAGCCTTGATCATATCCTGGATGCTCGCCTCCACAACTGTCACCTCAGCTGCATCGTAAGACTTCCATTTAGCAGCCTCGTCTAATACCAGCTTCAAATAGAGGGGGTTGGGGTTAGCTTCCACAGCATCTTGGACAAGCTTTGTCTGGTCGGAGGTCAGGGCACGTCCCATCTTTTCCAGGGAGTCTTTCATTATGAGGTTGACGTCATCATGTTCCAGAGGCTCCATCTCCAAGAAGCAGTTTTCCTTCAGTTGATCCTAGAAAAATAATAAAGTTATAAAGATCTATGAATGCAGTGTTTCCGCCGGAGGGGGGACGGGGGATATGCCCCCCCCCCAATAAAAAGTCAAAATTACTCAAAATTTGTGTTTTTGACCAGGAATTCCGTCAAATTTTCACTTTGTCCCCCCTTTAAAAAATTCCTGGCAGAAACACTGCTATGCACTTTCAACTTTGCCTCCGAGTTCCAATCAGCAAAATCTAGGTTGTGAAGAGCATTTAGGATATTTGACGTGCAATCAGTTCCTCATATTTCTGCCAACCTTTAAAGCCTTCATGATTTCACTATCCTCATCAGGGGAGTTCAGGGTAGACAGCACCACAGTGAATGTATCAGAAGGGAGTGGTATTGGAAGCCAGTCCATGCCCTCAGCACTGTTGGTCCCATCAAGCTGGTCTAAGCCATCTAGCAGCAGGAACACCTTCTTTCTGAGTTTGACGGCTCTGAGGAGTTCGTGAAATTCTCTCTTGATTTCTTTCATGGTCAGCTGGAAGATGAATGAAACGGGATCAGAGAATGATAAACTACATACAACCTTGGAGGAATTATACTGACAGGAGGAACAGCGAGGTCACTTCAAAGGTTTCATCATCGCCACCGCCGATCCCTATTGTGTATGGGCTTAACGAGGTGTTAATTACTAAACAAACACACCGCATGAGTGAGTCCGCGACTTCGGTATTTCCGATGAAGCTTCGGCTATTTTCGTAAGATCAGCCTATTTGTTCTGGGGAGACAAGCCTCTCAGAGAGTTCTCATCTGACCTTAGTTTATTCCATGATGACAGAGACTTATTGTGCGTCAGATGAATAAAATTACATTTAGGCAAATATAGCAACAGAAAACATCGACATTTCCAACACACAATCTCACGGGAAAAAAGTTCGGTTGAACACGTGAACGTAGCGGTTGCTACCCACCCCTACGAAAAATCGACGCAACCACGCAATACACAGCGCTCGTAGCGGACAAATCGTAGAACTACACTTTGTACAGAAACTCGCGCGCAAGTGTTACAAACGGGTCAAAATAACCCACACCCCCTCTGACGTCGCCCTCCAGACTCACTCAATTTTGCCCCCTAGGCCACAAAAGCTAGCTACGCCCCTGACAAGTCAAGGCACAGCAAAACACAAACTATCACTGACACAAACCTTATCAAGAATACTAGGAATTTCTTCATCCAGAATCTCTGCCAACTGACGTGATACGCTAACCAGGAGTTGACGAATGCTCGTTGAGGATGACGTCGCTCCTATGAACCTTGCCACTACAACCACTTGTTCTGAACCAGAATACCAGCTTGGGATCTGCTCAGCAACTCTGGCCATCAGGGAAGACTTGCCTGAACCAGAGTCACCATGAATTATGAGAGGAAATGCCCTAGAAAAGAGATATCGTTACAATTAGTAAGCAACAGATCCAGTCGCACAGCTGCCTGTCATTCCAGGACTGCTGTCACAAAAAAGTCATTGAAAGTACAGTATTGAGAAACAGAGAACACAATGGCAAACTTTTTCACCTACTTTTCTCCAGAGGTTACATATTTCTGTACTTCATCCAGCAACTTTTCTCTCCCGAGGAATGAAGAACTAAGAGACTTGGCAAACTCGATATGTTGTATAACTTCTTCATGAGTTGGGTTGAGTTGTTCCTCATCTTGATCCTGAGATGTTGTGATTGCATCCGATATCATAGATTTCACAGTATCATAGAAGTCATCAAGGAGTTTCTCAATGTAGTTTTCATGCTCTGAAAGGGAATACTGAAGTGAAGGAAAGGTGATGAAAAGGAAAGGGGTTTATGGCAACAGGCTGTCAGACTTGATTTCTTCTTGGCTGCACCAACAGTAATCCACCTCAGACCTGAAATGTCATACTCGAGGAATCACCGACCATTTGCATTTGATTTGACTTGTTGTGACTGATGATGAAATACCTTTTGAGGCAGCAGGATCGATGCCATTTTCATCCCATTTGATCTTATAGGAGGTGATATTGGACACATGTAACTTGGCTGGAATCTCGTCCTGCCTGCAAGAGTCAAACCATCAGTTTAGATCACAAAATCCCCTTTTGCAAATGTAGCCCATAAAAAAGGTTCCTTTGTGCGTAACACGCCTTCTTGTTTGGGACCCGTCTTCCACCAGGTGGAGGATGGAAACTAAGTGTCAATTGACAAATTTTTTTCATCACTTTTGCAACTACATGTATTTGACTTTCTTCCTGCCTTATAAAAGTGCAAGCATAGGAAGTGAGACTGATCTAGACAACAAAGTAACCATTGACTGTCTACCATATTTCATGCCATTATTGGATATTTGAGTCATTAAGGCTGGCCACTGTAAAAAACACAGAATCAGTCAAGCATAATGGGGCCAGGGCATTTCGACATGAAGTCGTTGATCGATAGAAAGTCATGTGAATGAAAGAGCATTCAAGCATGAAACTCAATGTAGAAATTATTCTTATCTAATGGCACTATAGATACAGTTAAATTTTTAATGGATTTCATGAGCACTCTTGCGTGAGCTTTGAATTGTCTGATAAGATCATTTTGCGAGGGGGTAACAGTGACACAAACATTGCTGACAACCACTTTCTCTTGGAATAGCTCAGATCAGGCCAGACCTCTGTCACTCTTTGAATATTGAGAGTGCCGTGTGAACATAAAATTCAACATATGTTTACTTAGAGGCACTTAGAAATGGGTAGATTGCTTATCAAACAAACCCAAACATAGCATTTTGAATGGAAATTCCTGCTGCGAGTATCAATAGGCATACACAGTTATCACTCTAACATAATATTGTGATTATCTCAAAAGGTTCTCCTCTACCAAATGAGGGGCTCTGTGCAATGAACCAGATGATGAGGGTACCACGATAAGGGAAAAAGTAGGTGAGGGGAATGAAACAAGGGAGAATTACCAAAGTTTCAACAGCAAGTCCTGGGCGACGTCATCCACCTTTCCTTGGTGAACATCCATGAATAAACAAGCTTTGTCATCTTCACTGTGTTCCTTCAGATCTTCTATCGTTCGCTTAAACCAATGGCAACATTCTTTACTATTCTCCACATTCAGTATGCCGACTGTCACCTCTTGTTCTAACACTGAAATGAACAGATTCAGAGAAATTCTTAGGAAGTCAATTGTGACATTTGTCCGACAATGAAAGAGCAGACGTTATGAGCCACATCAAAGCTGACATGCTACGGCAGCATCATATCATCATTTGGTACTGTGAGGGCAGTGCTGCAAATTGCCAGCCTTTGATTATTTGTGAGTAGTATCTAACAGGCCAGCTCTCGCTGGTACTTAATGGGAAAGCTTCCAAAAGTGTAAGATGACCCTGAATATGACACTTACAAGACCTGAAGAAAGGATGCTTGTCTTCTTCAGTGTCTTCATGGTTTTCAAAGACAGCTTGAGCAGCAGCACGTAAAACATCCTGCATTCTTTTG
>NMRB01003152.1:2829-25219 GCA_002633025.1 Notospermus geniculatus
AAAAAAACTTAGTTTTTGAAAAGAAACTTGGTTTCTTTTAAATAAACCTAGTTTCTTTTCAAAAACCAGGTTTCTTTTAAAGAAACCAAGTTTCTTTTCAAAAACCTAGTTTCTTTTAAATAAACCAAGTTTCTTTTCAAAAACCAAGTTTCTTTTTAAAGAAACCAAGTTTCTTTTCAAAAACCTAGTTTCTTTTAAATAAACCAAGTTTCTTTTCAAAAACTTAGTTTCTTTTTAAAGAAACCAAGTTTCTTTTCAAAAACCAAGTTTCTTTTAAATAAACCTAGTTTCTTTTCAAAAACCAAGTTTCTTTTAAAGAAACCAAGTTTCTTTTCAAAAACCTAGTTTCTTTTAAATAAACCTGGTTTCTTTTCAAAAACTTAGTTTCTTTTAAATAAACTAAGTTTCTTTTCAAAAACTAGGTTTCTTTTAAATAAACTTGGTTTTTATAAAAGAAACTAAGTTTCTTTGAAAAGAAACTAAGTTTCTTTGAAAAGAAACTAGGTTTATTTAAAAGAAACCTGGTTTATTTGAAATATTGAACAAACGGCGTGCCATAGGCATAGGTGCGATCACCAACAAATCCCGAATACAAAATCACTTTCTTTGATGAAAATTCAAACTTTCACCAAAAAATCAGTTTAAAGGACAGCAAGATAATTTTGGTGTAAGAAGGTGCCAAAGCAATTGTTATCAATGGAAATAAAAAGAAAAATTGTGCCTCGCTGCTATATTAGGAAATATTGAATTTAGTAGCTGTCTATTTACTTTTGACTAAGGGTGTACATGTATGAACAGCTTGGGCCCTGGGTAGTGGAAGGACATGTATGATTGTGCGTTTTTTGCCACCCCGCCCTGTATATAATGTACAATGTATGTACAAGTGGGACCTAGGTCTGAGTCCTTTGCAAAGTTATCGTGTGTGAATGTTTTCCATGTACATGTAGCTAAGGCGACCTGACCAAGTCGATATGAACACTAGGCGTCACAAAATATAACCCGTGAGGAGAAACTGTTTTGCTGACTGGAGTGATATCTTTGTACAGATCACATCTGCACAGTTCGTAAATGGAGACACAATCGACACGATAACCCCTGCAGGATGCATTGGCAAGACATCTCATGGCACAAGCAATGAAGTCCTGGCCGGTGCGTTCTAGTAGCGTTCCGTTGAATCCTTCAATCTTTTTGTAATTTGCGCTGATCTCCGTCGGCGCATTATCTGTAACACACGAAAAATATCATTTGTCAATTGATTTATGAATAAATACTTGAAAGTTACATGTATAAAAATGCAATATTATACAGGGTGGCCCACAAAAAACGCAACAGCATACTCCCACTCAACTAGCACCCACATATTTGGTATGGATGGATGGAGAATCTTCTTAGAACCAAAATGAGACCAACATTGTCCGATTCGGTTCAGTTGTGTTGATTCTAAAGCCATTTTTGTGAGGCAAAGTCAGCACGTCCCATTTAATTGCATGATTTGCCAATCAATTCCTCGCACTGATTGTGATGAATACATAAAGAAACACCGCCTCCTCTTTACTGTACTGAGGCCGGGCCATAACTGCACCCTGTAGGCCTACTGGTCATCTACACACGTTTACTTGCACCATTCATTATTACATAGCACTTAAACCCTTTTTCCTCACCTGATGTAATTTGCCATTCAAAACAACGTCACAGTTTTAATCCCCTATTATCAACTGACTTTGCTTTTCAAAAATGTCTC
This sequence comes from Notospermus geniculatus, assembly GCA_002633025.1. Lineage (NCBI taxonomy): Eukaryota > Metazoa > Nemertea > Pilidiophora > Heteronemertea > Lineidae > Notospermus > Notospermus geniculatus. The sequence goes on from NMRB01003152.1 coordinate 4,571, forward strand.
TACAGGGTGGGCCAGAGAAAGTGTCCCTCGAACAATAGGAAAACAATAGAAATGATGTTGTTCGAGGGACACTTTCTCTGGCCCACCCTGTATCAAAACTACTGAACCGAACCGGACAATCGTGGTCTCATTTTACTTCTTATGCAGGGTTCATTGGCACACGGAATTGGTCCGGTTCAGGGCCGACCGCATCGAAACCAAGATAGCGGTACAGATAGCCTATCGGTGCTTTATCGCCATCAGTATCGGTAAATGACCGCACAGAATGTGCGATAGGAAAATAGCGATAGACCACCGATAGCGATGGCCGCATAAAACTCCGATGGCCTATCGGCCTGCCGCCGTTAAGACCTCGATAGGCGATTTCGCTAAAGGTGCTCAGACCACCTTTACCGCGCCGATAGAGACAGGACGGAACAAAATGTGGCGAGGGGAAGCAGATAATTTCTTTGTGGAAGATGATCTTGACGAAGCAGTTAGGTCTAGTAGGTACAGACGACAACTTATTCGTCACAACCTATTCGAAGATGTCCTAGATCACGAATTTGTTGATAATTTTTTGCATGTCATCGGTTTCCTAAAGCAGTATTCACCCAGTTGCTTGATATTCTAGAACCAGTGCTGACACGTCACACACAAACCTCTTCATGTTTGGAAATGAATAGGAGCAGTCAGCCGCGCATATTGCTAACAGATGGCAGCACAGTCCAGTCTTAGCGGACCAAATGTACAGGAAATCTATTATGATCGCTGCTCGATCGATAATGACTGGGTCCGCTAGATGCATTGAATTGGGCCCTAGTGACACCTAGTGGTCAACTCGCTGACAGCTCCTATTGACTGAGTACGGCAGTTTCGCGTAAGGGACGCTGCTAATAGGGAGGTTCCGCAACGTCTGCGAATTATGAAATGCGAATATGCTTCGATCATGACGTCATCACTTTGACGTATGACGTTACGTCTCTTTCGTGACCACGTGCAAATTCGTTCCGTTTTGACGAGGATGGCCCATCTTCGATAATCGAAGGCCGATCTGCTCTCCACTGCGTTACAACGCACATCACCCTTCGAGAAATTGACCGGTCCGCGGCGTATCTGCCGCCTCGAGAAGAAGAGGCCAATCAGAATCGGTGTTGTAAAATTTGAATCGTGGTACAAAGAGTGGTAGCCGAAGACACGATATAAAGTGCAATATGATTGGTCGACCGGTAAAGTTGGCATTGTGCCAAGATACGCCGCCGACTGGTCTATTTCTCGAAGGGTGACGTGCGATGTAACGTAGTGGTGGGGAGATCGGCCTTCGATCATCGAAGATGGGCAGGGTTTCCGCCAGAGGGTAAAATGGGTAAAATTCCCTACCCTTAAATTTTTCCAGGGTACGGATCTGTACCCTCAAAAATGTTGGGTAACCATTTTTCCATGAAGTGATATCACCAGCGCGGGGATTTTATGCTTCAAAATACGCCTAAAATGGCACCAAACATTGTTTAAAACCTTTTAAAAAATCAACCAAAAAAATTTTTTCAAAAAAAATTTTTTCAACAAATTTTTTTTTGTCCGTACCCTCATTTTTTTTCTGGCGGAAACCCTGATGGCATGGCCGTAAATCTTCGTAATGTTAGGTAGTTTACGAATTACGAATTGCATAATTTTCATTTACAAGAAATATGTTTTGGGGCTTTTCTGAGCACACAGGTAACACCTGGATATACCTGTCACACTTTAGCGCTGGAATAAATGCTTGAAATATCTCTGTAATGTAATGACGTCGTGTTAAAGAGATGTTGTCACGTCGTTCACAAGGCCGAAAGTCGGATCATCATGGATTGAGACAAAGAAACCGCGTCATGACGTCATCAACGTCCTGAAATCGTTTCGTGATTCTAATTTATATTTCGTGACGATGAGAGTTTTCGCAGTCCCCGAAACGCCAATGCCAATGCCAATCACATCGTTCGGTTTCTCGATCGAGAACCCACATTCATTTCGTCAGAAACATGCATTGTGAACAAAGAAAGCACGTGGTATCGCCACTCGGTTATAAATAGATTTCCTGGCTTTCGGTTGATTATAAGCCAACCTCGCACCCGGCACTTCGTATTTCCTATTTGCAGATAGCCTATTGTCAACTCTCTTTAACGGCGCGTCCTTGGTTTTAGCGGGTTGTCGTTAGTACGCCGATAGCACTATCTCCACGTCTCACTATCTGGGTTTCGATGCGGTCGGCCCAGGTCCGTCAAAAATCTATCAAATGGACTTCAGCGTTGTCGTATCCGGAAAACTAGGGGCAAACGGACTGGAAACGGATCCGATCCGTGTGCCAATGAACCTTGCTTAAGAAGATTCTCCAGCCATCCATGCCAATTATGTGTGTGCTAGTTGAGTGGAAGTATGCGGTTGCGTTTTTTGGGCCACCCTGTACAGTATCAAAAATTCAAAAGGCGAGCTTATGAATTTTTGATGGTACTGAATCGTCATAATATCGGCGCATCTTCATTTCATAACATTTTAAAGAGGCTGCCTCGCAAGTCCACCCCAGCCCAATGAAGGATGTAACACTTTTTATTCACGGGTTGTGGAGTTTCAAAACATGGTATAATTCACCCTATTTCAACATGGTCAAACTGCCAAGCTTGGAAATGTGCACTAGTCAATGGTAAACATCCTCCCATAGCAGGGGTTTTTACCTCGCTTCTCTTCATCATCCTGGAACTCCACGTGTATTGGCTACGTCATAAAGAATACGCCACTACCCCTGGAAGCTTTTGCATAGAATTTCTGTATTGACCCACATCGGGAAATCAATGTACCAATCAGAGCCCTCTAGACCAAGAGACAAGTCCATTTATCTTTGACTTTCGTGGTGATGTCCTGGTACCGGTAACTGAAAACTTCCTTCTGCATTGTAAGAAGATGGACAAGCTGAACACATATCAACTTGTTACCACAAACAATACTCCCCAGTTTACAAGATGGCCGCCCTTTTTAAAGGGCCAAAGGGATTAACAGTAGGGGTCAAAAATCTGATGTCTTCAAATCATATCAATATTGGAATCAAAATAAAGGTCCCAGTGAGTACAACAGCATGGCGTGGGCTAAAATGTACAGTGCAGCTCTTGAGGGAGGGCCAAAAATGGCCAAAATCCGACATTTGACCACTTCCCACTAGATCCACGTGGCCTGCAGGTGAATGAAAACAATTTATTTCAACATTGCTCTCATAAGCCCTTTTTACACGGTGCTGGTTCGAGGAAACCTACCTCCACCCTCCTCGGGCGGGTTCGGTTCAGGATGGATTGATCGCTTTTACACGGTGCGGGTTACCGAACCCGCCTCGATCTAGTTCGAGGTCGGTTCGTTCAAATACGTGCCACCAGATGGCGTGTATCAACATTTACAATTATCGCAAGTAAGAAATATCNTAACTTACAGCAATGCGCCAGTGATGCCATTCATATGTAGCGTGCTCAAACCCGCACGAGGCCGGTGGAGGTCAGTTCGCTTTTACACGGGAAAATAACTGACCTGCACCTACCTCCACCTACCTCCACCTTCCCGAGACTAACGCGGCGAACTGAACTGGCCCGAGGAAGGTGGAGGTCAGTTGTTTCGCTTTTACACGGGGAAAAATAACCGAATCCTCCTCGATCTAGTCTCGATCCGGAACGCACCGGCACCGTGTAAAAAGGGCTATCGAGCTCCAAAAAAGTACTCATGATGATACCCTTTGGGTAACAGTTTTCAAGATCATGAATTATGACCCTTTTTGGGCCCTTTTTTGGGATCTCCAAAACTTTTACCCAAAGGGTGTCATCATTGGTATCTTTTTGGAGCTCTTTGAGAGCAATGTTGAAATGAATTGTTTTCATTCACGTGCAGTCCCCTTGGAACTGGTGGGATGGGGTCAATGTTGGATTTTTGGCCCTTTTTGGACCCCCCTCAAGGGTTGTAATGTAAATTTTGGCGAATAAAACCCATGTCATGTTGTTTTACTCACTGAGACCTTTAATTTGATACCCATGTTGATATGATTTGAAGACATCAAATTTTGACCCCTACTGTTAATCCCTTTGGCCCTTTAAAAAGGGCGGCCATCTTGGAAACTGGGGAGTATTGCTTGTGGTAACAAGTTGAAATGCATTCAGCATATCCATCTTCTTTTAATGCAGGAGGAAGTTTTTATTTACCAGGACATCACCACGAAACTCAAGAAATAGCCCTCTTTTCTGGTATTGTCTCTTGGTCTACTCGTGAGATTTGCCCGTTAACCTCGCCTTCAGGTTTTGGCATGATACCAACTAACTCTTCAGTAGTACAATCTACTTGCCTAGCAACTGGGAACGAGGTAACATAAAACAACATGGCGAAGGCGGTAGCATGACAGCGAGCGATTCGCGATTTCAAGGCCTAATTTTCCGGTGAATCTGCTGCAGCGACAGGCAAGGAATACTGTTATTGATGGAAAGAATGTAGGCTACTCGTGTGTACAGAAATGGGAATCAGCAAGTGAATTGTATCAGTCGGCGCTATTGTCAGCCCACGTGTACTTGCCAAGTCGTGAATTTCATTAGCTCTTCCATCTGTCGTATGGGAGGGGGATTTCCTGGTATCGGGGATTTCTGCCAATTAGGCCTAATGGTTAAAAATAACGATAAGTAGCCTAGAAATTCCGAAATAATAAAAAAATTCTAGAGTTTCAGATTGTAAAGTTCCACTTGAAAAAGACCCCGGTTGGGGTCGAAAATTCGTGAATTCTGGAGATTGACTTCTTGCTTATTAGGCCTATCTATTTGAAATAAAAACACTAAATGTGATAGTACCAAATGCATATTTGAACGAAGGGATGATAACAGAACAGCCAGTGAAATACAGGTGAAGACTGCGAAAGATGACTTTAAGGGTTTGTGCGAGCGTAGTCGGAGGGCGGAGGAATGTCACAACCCTTGGTAGCCAAGATGCTCTTCATCCACTCACACAAACACCTGCCGAAATAGACAGAACATCCAGTTAATCTGGTGCGGCTGTTCCATACTCCAGCTGCACTCCCTGTTCTCGTGGTTTTGGTACTTTCGTAGTTTTACCCTGTATCGTACAAGTTTTGTACCTACAAATCACTTATGTCTTTTCAAAACTGACTGAATATTATCCCAGTGGTTCTTCGTATATATAAATAAGATTCTTATTATTTTTGGTTGTTTATATGAGTCACAATTATTTAGCATTCACACCCTAGAAATGCTGCACTCTAATTGGGCAATAGAATTCTGACCGCCTCATGCTTGGCTGGGAGGCCCAATTTCAGCAGGGCTTTGTTTAAGAGTGTTGAAGAGGAACGAGCCCTGCTCTGGGAGGATGGTGGTAAATAATCCATGTTGCAGTTACCTAATGATGTTAGGGTCACTTGAACAGCCTATAGCAAACACTCCAAAGTTGTGTTGAGTCAACTAGTAAATACTGTGGTTTGTGGTTTAATCATTTTATTCATTTTAGGGTGTCTGTTGCACAGGCCTTGCACTTTGCCCATCTTGAAGTTAGGGTGAATTATACTTTAGTGAGTAGTTTTTTACTCTTGATACAGCACCCAGATTTTAAAGGGAGACAGTCCATTCATTGTGTAAAATCTTGAATTTTGAAATATCGTTAATACATTCAAATTCATTGATATCTGCAACATGTCATATTTTTTAAAAATCAGCAAACTCATCATTTTAAGCATTTTTATTGCATTCCAAGGGACCACTGCACAGCACATGTGATGTTATATGTGTTCAATGCATATTTATGAAGGTACAACCAATAGGCCTAGCATTCACTATATTGGGTGGTATGAATACAAATAAGTAATAACTTTTACTCCAGTTTTTGAAGTATTTACTGGTGACTATATGAATAAAACAGGGGTAATTACTGCAAGTAATTACTTGTAGCTACTACTAATAAGTATTACTTAATACTAGTGCAGTAGTTACTCCAAAAACAGTAAATACTGCCGAGGATATGAATAATCAGCAGTATTCACTAGGACTTTCCCAGTTATTACTTGAAATTTTCAAGGTAGCTCCAGACCTACCTTGGACATCGAAGCATACAGAAGTTTAATAAAAATCATGGCAGCGTTTATGANGAAACTAGCCAATCAGCGAAGCTGACCTCATTTCAAATTATCGAAATGAGGTCACACAATGAGAATTGCGTTCCGTGCCAGACCCTCGGTCTGACGACCTCGGAGTATGACCGAGGGGCTGGTTGCGCGAGACTACCAACCATATCATCCTACAAGGTAAATAGCTGTATTCTAATCAGTAAGGGCTACCGCAGAACAATGGCGCTGTTATGCTCTGCTGTTGCAAGGGATTAAATAATTGGGTAATGAGTGCCACGAAGCAGCTTAGCCTCCCCATTATCATCCTACAAGGTTTGGTTGAATTCTAATCAGTAATATTGAAATGATCCCAGGGGTACCACAGAACAATGGAGTTGCTATGCCGTTGCTAGGGATTAGGCCTACATAACTGGACAATGAGTGGTACCATGACGTAGCTTAGCCTCTAGGCTAGTTGATTTATGAAAAATTACCACCTCACCCCAAAAAAATTCCTAGAAAAGGTTTTTCAACTGTTTCTGGTAGTATTGGATGTGGAGAATAACATACTAAAAGTCTACCAAAGTCAGGGCATCGAAAAGGGGGTAAATCCAAGATGGCGTCCAAGATGGTGGCTGATACAATAAAACGGCCATAACTCTCTTATTTTCCAACCTAGACGGGTAATTTTGGTGTCTACCCCCCGGTTTTAGGGGTCAACGAACACACTGAAAACAACAGAAGTAAAATAAAGTCATTAGAATTAACTAAATCCAAGATGGCGTCCAAAATGTCTGCCGATTACCCAAAATAGTCCCATCTCTCTTATTATTCATCCCAGCTTAACCATTTCGGTGTCTACACCCAGGTTTTAGGGGTCAAGGAATAAGATGAGAGCAGTAAAAATATTATTGTGCCATCAGGATGAAAACAAATTTTGTAACAGCTTCAAAAATAGCAATCCCCAACATACATGTACCATAATTTCTTTGTCGTTTCTATCTCCACGATCGTCAGTCTCGTGTTTGTAAACTTGTGGTGTGTATATCAATTTTGAAATTGTTATGAATGTTCAGATAGTAACCAACCTTAGTATCAATGTCAAGTTATAAAGTCTGGCAACATCTACATATATCTTCGACCTAATGGAATGCGGAAGTCATGTAATGTGACAGAGCTTTGCGGTTTATAATCATGCCTGTCGATCACTTGTGGTCGTTCCCCGATTGTTCGCGTTGTCCACCGGTCATTCAATAGCCGCGTGTGATTAAAGGTCCGTGGAAAATCCAACGATCAATTTCCTAGCTTCCGCATTCCATTAGGTCAAAGATAGATGCTGCCAGACTTTACACATACATATGACTCTAAAAACAACCACTTTCCAAGCATTTATTGAATATTCGGTATGGCTATTATCCCTCTTCATTGGCCACATCAGTTTCTCAGGCCTTGTCTTTTAAGGCGAGCTAAATGTGCATGCGCCTCACACTTTTTAGCTCGCCTTAGAAGACAAGGCCTGATTTCTGTTACTTGATTGTTGTACGGATTGTCACAATTATCCAATTGGCATTGGCCGCAAGCAGGGGGTGAAGAGGGTGGTCTGCAGGTACAACGCGATGTGCTGCAAGTGCAAGACTACAATGAATCATATGTAGCTAAACAGAGACAGCATTCATGTCTGACATCACTGGAAGCAATTGCACACCGCCTATTTTCCACCCCCAGTCTGACACATCCATGTCATTCTCTCTTGCCATCCAGGCCATTATCTGGTAATATACCAGTTGAGACTGGAACTTGGTGGCAGATGCAGTTGGAGTTAGACGTTCAGGCATAGCAAAGGAAGTTGTGGTGGTTAGTGGTTAGGGAGGTGAACGGGCTAGGCAGTCTAGTCGAGAGTGAAGGTGCTTTTCTGATAGGAGGTCCAGAGGGCGGCCATCTTTTGCTCAGCCATGACCATCAAGCGCCATCTCGCTCAGTGAGTGTTCAGAAACTGGCAGTAGACCATCCACTGCCAAGGCAGACGCTGCAGGACATGTAGACTTTGACAGAGTTGCAAAAGTTCAACAAGCAATGCAAGCAGGCAAGCAACAAGAGTCTCAACGACCGTCTCTCGCTCATTCCCCACCCGGGTCGCATGACCTGGGTGGTATGGGACCTCGGGTGGACCACAGCACGCCTAAGGAACACCAGAGACGAAACTGGACTGATTACTTTTTCCACCACACACAGCAGACATTGCTTGCAGTCCATTGTCTGCAATCGTATCTCTATTCTGATTCAGAATAATGAACTGATGTGCACAATATTGCACGACAGAATTTTTGGAAGACAGTTTTCTTCCTGACCCCAAAGATCCTAGACATACTATCACATCCACTGAAGGCATGTCCGCAAAGCAGCTGTGACCGATTGCAGACATTGGACTGCAAGCAATGTCTGCTGTGGAAAAAGTCATCAGTCCCTGGCATTCTTGCGTAACAATACCTGAAGTAAGAAAATTGTAACAGCAACTTCATTTGTTACGCCTGAACGTCTACCTCCAACTGCATCTGCCACCAAGTTCCATTCTCAACGGGTATATTTCCAGATAATGGTCTGGATGGGAAGAGAGAATGACATGGATGTGTCAGACTGGGGGTGGAAAATAGACGGTGCGCAATTGCTTCAGTGATGTCAGACATGAATGCTGTCTCTGTTGAGCTATTGAATATGATTCACTGTAACTGTAAAATGTCTTGCACTTGCAGCACATCACGTTGTAGCTGCAGAGTGTATGGACCACCCTGTTCACCTGCTTGCGGGCAGTGCCAGTTGGATAATTGTGACAATCCCTACAACAATCAAGTAACAGAAACTGATGAGGTCAATGAAGAGCAACAATAGCAGTACCGACGAATATTCAATATACATGTATGCTTGAAAACTGGTTGTTCTTAGAGTCATATGTATGTATATTAGGCCTACTTGACATTGATACCAAAACTATCCGAACATTCATAACAATTTCAAAATTGATATACACACCACAAGATTCAAACAATAGACTGACAATCGTGGAGATAGAAACGACAAAGAAATTATGGTACATGAATGTTGGGGATGGCAAACAAATGTGGTTGCTATTTTTAAAGCTGTCACAAAATTTGTTTCCATCCTGATGGCACAATAGTATTTTTACTGCTCTCATCTTATTCCTTGACCCCTAAAACCTGGGTGTAGACACCGAAATGGTTAAGCTGGGATGAATAATAAGGGAGATGTGGCTATTTTGGGTAATTGGCAGCCATTTTGGGCGCCATCTTGGATTTAGTTAATTCTAATGATTTTATTGTACTTCTGTTGTTTTCAATGTGTTCGTTGACACCTAAAACCAGGGGGTAGACACCAAAATTACCCTTTTAGGTTGGAAAATAAGAAAGTTATGGCTGTTTTAATGTATCAGCGGCCATCTTGGACGCCATCTTGGATTTACCCCCTTTTCGACGGCCTGACTTTGGTAGACTTTTAGTATGTTATTCTCCACATCAAATACTACCAGAAACAGTTGAAAAACCTTTTCTAGGAATTTTTTTGGGGTTAGGTGCTATATATACTAGGCTATAGTGGAACACTCACAGATGGGGCACACTGGCAGATGTTACACCGGCACAAAATGTCCAGTGAACCTCACTATGGGTCATATCGGCGTCTTTCACTTGATGCACATACACAATAAAGGTCTATTCTCACTGATCCTATGCAACAAACGAAATATTTGTAAAACACCCTCAGGGCCGGCGCGGCCGGGGGGGTAGGGGGGGTATTTACCCCCTCAATAATTGTGGGTGATGTGCCCTTTTTGGTTGGGGTGCCCTTTTGAAAAGGGCACGCAAATCCCAGAAGGGCACTTTGCACGCCCCTCCAAGTGTTATGTCCATCGTCCGCTGCCCAGATGCCAGGAAATCGCGTTTCCGGTACTTCAGAATCAAAATTTTCTCGGGGGAGCAGGGCATTTTGGTTCGTTGTGCTTGGAAATTACAATCAAGTTAGTCTTTCCAGACCCGTAGCTAGCATAGGGATCGGGGGCGGGGCAAATGCCCCCAGGCCAATTGTTAAAAAAAATTTCAGCAAAATCAAATAGGAAAAAAGATCATTATTGTTGGTGTCTCAGAGTGAAGGTAATTGACCTCAAATCACATCTCAGAGCTTCTAATTTTCAAAATTTTTCTGGGGTGGACCCCCAGACCCCCCCGCAAAACCGACCCCTTCGGCGCTGGAAGGCGAAGCCCACGTCCGTTGGGCTTTACACCGCGTATATGCTTAAAATGCCTCCCTAGCGAAAAAGGCTAGCTACGGCCCTGCACTCGTTCTGTAAGTACATGTATAGGTGCCCCTATTTGTGGTGTACCCCCTCAATGGAAAAGTGGCCGCGCCGGCCCTGACCCTTATTACCACATTTCAGTAAATGTGGTTGTTCAATTTCAGTACAGTGAACCCAGCACTCAGACGAGTAAAAACTAGTAGGGCAGAAGTGATTACTTTGCAGTAAAAGCAACTGTTTATTCATATGAATTCAAGTGTTCACTTCTACTTGGAGTAAAAACTTGGGACTAGTTACTTTTACTTTTAGTAACTACTAGCTAGTAGATACTGATTTGTATTCATATCACCCATTATGTCATTCACTACAATAAAAGTCTTCAGCCTATGGACACTAGTGACATCAAAACTATGGCAATAGTCTCCATGGATTGATAAAAATTACAATGAGTGGAGTCTCCCTTTAAGAGGACCGCTGAAAATTTGACTTGTTTTGTCATACATTTCCTTTAAGAGATTAATGAGTTTAACACACCTGTAGACGATTTGGTAGAAGGCAAAGAAAACTTGGCAGCCGTTGGTCCTCCATCCGTCTGCATATAACATGTCGGTGAACAAATTCCAGTGTAGGTCGCATGCATATGTCCATCTATCAGAATAACCTGTCAATTGGAATTAAATTGAGTTAGTACAATATCTACGTTGCGTCGCCCAACAAATGCCCTGGCAGGCCGTATTGGAATTCATAAAAGTCTGCCAAAAATACTTTACGACAAATAAAGTGAAATGATCTTTTGGAGATGAAAATTGTGCTTAGTGTCCAGTTAATTCTACTGGGCTACATGTACGTCTATCATCCTATTTATTGGACCACCGTTTAACTAAATAGGTTATCCACTGTATTCGTCGTCGGTTTTTATGGCCTACACCCACACCTCATGGGGGAGGATATTCCCCCCCCTCTACGACCCACACGAAATTGGCCACAAAACCTCGCTCGAAGTCACTTTTATCGAAAGTGACTCCATAATTTCAACACTTCATATCATAATCTTACAATAAATCGCAAAAGTTTGAAGAATATGTTGATAGTGTATTCTTTCGGTGGTGATCGAGTGAAGCTGATCAGCAAAATCCGCGCTGACTTCGAGATCGACCCTCAAGAGGTGCCCAAAAACATGATCAAAGTCACCCAAGTTAAAAAATAAATAGTCTTTTCACCCATATGAAGCTACAAAGGACTGTGATGTAACCAAATTTTATTGAAATATACTGAAAAATTAAGAAATGATAATGGTGAGTTCTTATATAGCGCTTCATAGCGCATTACGCTCTCTTAGCGCTTCACATATTAGTGAGTTTAAGAAACCATACGTTAACGCTAACGCTAACGCTAACGTTAATGACATCATTTTGACGTCACACCGAATTCGTTGTATTTCTTCTGGGGGTGATGTCATTTTGACGTAATTAGCGTTAGCGTTAACGTTTGGTTTCTTAAACTCACTAATATTACCCCAGCCTATGATTCAGAAACCTTTCTGTACCAAAGGGCAGCCACAATATAGCGCACACGATGGACATTTCAGGCCAGTTGAGAGTTAGAGTGGCACGGCCGGGGATCGAACCCGCGACCTTCCGATCACGAGTCCACAGCCCTAACCATTATGCCACCGCGCTCCCATTATGCACACCAAATGAAAGAAATCAGCAGAATAATCAGCAAGATCAGCAGAAAATCTGCAGTTTACACTCAGCCCAGCGCAAGCCGTGAGGAAACAAACAATGGTGAATTGCCTATGTGAGCCAACTTCTGCGAGAAGTTCTCAGGTGGATAGGCGCCTTTAAGGACCGTTTTGACGGGCGTTTTTATCGCGGCGATTTTAACGCTGTTGGCGATATCGCATCCAAAACGCCAACAGCGGGTGACATCGCCAGCGAGAGAAAAAAGCCATGGTAAAACTCGCCGGCGGGAAATCGCTATAACGCTTTGCCGATGAAATCTCTGGTGAAAACATCAATCGCAGCGAGATGCCATATCGCTCTTCAAATCGCCAGTGAAAATGACCGAAAAGCCACGAGCGATGCCTATCGCTGTAGCGGCAAAAAAGCCATGTGTTCACGGGCGTTTTAATCGCGGCGATTTCAACGCTGTTGGTGATATCTCATCCAAAACGCCCGTCAAAACTCAATGAAATGGTCCATGGACCATGTGCTCACCCGTTTGGACATAATAGTGTAATGACAGAGAGAGGTATGTCAGTTATATGAGCAATCTGGGTCAAGTCATTCCCAAGTTGTAGGACTTAATGATTTTTAGTTTATGCCACCTGGCGGCCATATTGGATGTCCAATCGGGCCAAAACTTCACATGCACATAAAGGTCATCTAGAGGGATCCACATAGCACATTTGAGCGCTCTGGGTCAAGTCATTCCTGAGTTATAGCACATTTGATGATTTTCGGGTGCGCCACCTGGCGGCCATATTGGAAGTTTAACCAGGCCGAAATTTGACGTGCTTGTAAATGTCATCTAGAAAGAGGTAAGTATCAAGTTTGCTTGCTCTGGGTCACGTCGTTCCTGAGTTTTATCATATACCAAGGCTCCGTGAGATCCGAGCAAGTCAAACTTAAAGTGCCAATTTTTGCCGAAAAGAACTGTCCGATTTGACCAGGACAAACCTGATGCATTACTTGTCATCTAAAGAATGTTTTTGGCTGTTTTCATCTCAATCCGTCAACTAATATGCAAAATATACATGAAATTGTGAAGAGGGTGTTCCGTTCAACTGAGCGGGCGATCCGGGAGGGTGATAAATGTTTCCGGAACACACGTGTGTGTTCCGGACTTTCCATTGTTGGCGCCGATGAACAGCAGAAATGGCCATTTCAACCGACAAAAACACATCCAAACTCGGTGCGACGAACAAGATTATTGAGTTACATTTTAAACAAACAAGATTATTGAGTTACATTTTAAACAGTGTTCCTGGCAGGAAAACATGTCAACTCAATGTTCATTATGTGAAATAAACACGAAATTGCTGAGAGGGTGATCCGAGATTCCCAAGAATTCCATTGTTGTAGACGAAGAATACTTTTGCACTACTTTTTCCCTCTGATCGCGGTAGGCCTATGACGTCACACAATCGGGATGCTTGTCCAGCCAGCCCAGTTGGGGCGGATACACTACTGAAACACTGCCACGACTGAATGAATAACAAATTTACAACTGATCACAATATTTAGAAGGCAAAATGAATATCCCGCGACATGTCTTTTCGAAATACAGTCCCTGGAAACGTGTAATGTACAGTGTGCTCAGTGGTAGTCATGGCCAACAGAGTCGAAAAACATCCAACGACGTTCAACGTCATGTCGTTGACGTGATCAAGGCATTTCGCTCATGCCGCAACCACGCAAGACGTCATGCGATTGGTTCAAAATTGCCAAAATTTCGCCGTACGGTTTGATCATGTTGGGCTACGAGATGATTCTTCCTGGCCGTTAGGCCCACAGGGCTCTGGCGAGAAGATCTCAAGACTAAAGGTATCGAATCCCCAAAACAAAGATGGTTTATTAACAACGCTTTGGGGATCTACATCTTGGCTCACTTATCTGGAAGAACCGTCTCACCCCGGCGTCTCACTCCGTCAACGGCATTCGCGCAGTAACAAAAAGTTTTAGGCGGGCGGTGATACAGGTGTCATCAGTTCAGTATTTTAAGTCATTTCTTGTGCTTATTGTGGAAAATACAAGTTGTTTTCGGTATATGATAAATAAAAAACCACCCTCGTGTAATTTCCAAGTGTGCAGAACACACTCGTGATGGCCTTTAGCCGGGAAAATCCCTCGACCTGCGGTCTCGGGATTTTCCCGGCCAAAGGCCATTACTCATGTGTTCTGCACACTTGGAAATCACACTCGGGTGGTTTTTTTATTATAGCACATTTGATGATTTTCGTGTTACGCCACCTGGCGGCCATATTGGAACGTTAATCAGGCCGAAATTTGACGTGCTTGTAAAGGTCATCTAGAAGGAGGTACATATCAAATTTGATTGCTCTGGGTCAAGTCGTTCCTGAGTTATAGCACATTTGATGATTTTCGGTTTACGCCACCTGGCGGCCATATTGGAAAGTTAATCAGGCCAAAATTTGACGAGCTTGTTAAGGTCATCTAGAGGGAGGTAAATATCAAGTTTGAGCACTCTGGGTCGTGCCGTTCCTGAGTTATAGCACTTGGGAGATTTTCAGGTTACGCCACCTGGCGGCCATATTGGATGTCCGATCGGGCCGAAACTCGGTAATTTTGAAGGTACCCCTCTAATACACGTTTATGCAAGATATGAAGATGCTCGGTGAAATAATGAAGAACTGTGGCAGGTTCGTTACTTTTTTGTCGAACTTTGACCTCTGTGACCTTGAAAAGTAGGTCAAATCAAAAACCCGTTATATATGTTATGTATCCTAATATGATACACCTATGATAAAAATTTGGAGATGTCGTCATTAGTTCAGGAGTTATTGCACTTTTGTGTTTTTGGTTTTGGCCACCTGGAGGCCAAGCCAAGAATGGAATCGGACCGAAACTTGGTGTCATAGGTCATCTGACCTAGGGGTATATATTACCAAGTTTCAGATCAATAGCCCCAGCGGTTACAAAACGTGCCCTGCTAACGGACGACGGACGACGACGACGGACGCTGCACCATTGTAAGAGCTCACGGGTGAGCTAAAAAACGCCAACAGCGGGTGACATCGCCAACGAGAGAAAAAAGTCATGGTAAAACTCGATCAACAGTCGATCGACCTACGGAGCAATATCCTTTTTTACTGAGCGTTAAAAAAGTGGCGATTATCGCGGCGATAAAAACGCCCGTCAAACCGGCCCTTAGGGCCGATTGACGGGCGTTTTTATCGCCGCGATTTTAACGCTGTTTGCGATATCGCATCCAAAACGCCAACAGCCGGTGACATCGCCAGCGAGAGAAAAAAGTCATGGTAAAACTCGCCGGCGGGAAATCGCTATAACGCTTCGGCGATGAAATCTCTGGTGAAAACACCAATCGCAGCGAGATGCGATATCGCTCTTCAGATCGCCAGTGAAAATGACCGAAAAGCCACGAGCGATGCCTATCGCTGTAGCGTCAAATGAAATGGTCCATGGACCATATGCTCACCCGTTTGGACATAATAGTGTATTGACAGAGAGACGTACATGTCAGTTATGAGCAATCTGGGTCAAGTCAAAGTTGCAGGACTTCAGTGATTTTTGGGTTAAACCACCTGGCGGCCATATTTGATGTCCGATCGGGCCCAAACTCCACATGCACATAAAGGTCATCTAGAGGGAGCCACATAGCACAGTTGAGCGCTCTGGGTCAAGTCGTTCCTGAGTTATAGCACATTTAACGATTTTCGGGTTACGCCACCTGGCGGCCATATTGGAAGTTTAATCAGGCCGAAATTTGACATGCTTGTAAAGGTCATCTAGAGGGAGGTAAATATCAAGTTTGAGCACTCTGGCTCAAGCCATTCCTGGAGGATTTTCAGTTTACGCCACCTGGTGGCCATATTGGATGTCCGATCGGGCCGAAACTCGGTATTTTTGATGGTGCCCCTCTAATACACGTTTATGCAAGATATGAAAACGCTCGGTGAAATAATGAAGAACAGTGGCAGGTTCGTTACTTTTGTCGAGCTTTGACCTCCGTGACCTTGAAAAGTTGGTCATATCAAAAACCCGTTATATATGTTATGTATCCTAATTAGATACACCTATGATAAAAATTTGGGGATGATCCAGTCATTAGTTCACGAGTTATTGCACTTTTTGTGTTTTTGGTTTCGGCCACCTGGAGGCCAAGCCAAGAATCGAATCGAACCGAAACTTGGTGTAATAGGTCATCTGACCTAGGGATATATACCAAGTTTCAGATCAATAGCACCAGCGGTTACGAAACGTGTCCTGCTAACGGACGATGGAGGAGGACGACGACGACGGATGCTGCACCACGACAAAAGCTCACGGGTGAGCTAAAAAGCCATGTCTTCACATGGCTATTTTGTCGCAAGGGATGAAGAAGAGCTATCGACCTACGGAGCGATATCCGTTTTTACAGAGCGTTAAAAAAGCGGCGATTATCGCGGCGATAAAAACGCCCGTCAAAACGGCCCTAAAGCCCTATTTACACGAGCCGATTTTGTCGTACGATTGTGTCGGCCGACAGAGACGTACGACAAAAACGCACCGTGTATACTAGACTTCCGAGACGATTCTTTTGTCGGTGCGACATCGTGTGCAGAAGTCGGGTGTTCTATTTTCACCCGATATCGGACGGCTGCTTGTCGTATGGACTGTGCCAATCAGCGAGCGAGATTAGATCACGTGTATGAAGGCTACCTAATGACACACGAGGTGCTAAGGACGCATGAATAAATCCGGGGAATAAATCGTCCCGTGTAAACAGATTAGTCGATCCCGACAAATCGGTACGACAAATCTGATACGATTTTGTCGTACGATTCTGTTGGCCGACAGAGACGTACAACAAAAACGCACCGTGTATACTAGACTTCCGAGACGATTTTTTGTCGGTGCGACATCGTGTGCAGAAGCCGGGTGTTCTATTTTCACCCGACATCGGCTGCTTCTCCCCATGGTTGTCTACCTCTCATGACACACGAGGTCCTAAGGGACGCATGAATAAATCGTCCCGTGTAAACAGATTAGCAGATCCCGATAAATCGGGACGACAAATCTGATACGACTCTGTCGTACGACAAAGTCGGCTCGTGTAAATAGGGCTGTACGGTTTGCAGTCTCAAGACTACAATCGTTTGTTGCTAGGTAACAAATTTATCAGTTGATGAATCAATTTACAGTGTATGAAGTCAGCTGAATGCATTTTGCTGGAATTACTTCAACAAGCTATAGGCCACTCACTTTTCCACTCCAGCAGCTTACGACATGTTTTATTCATCTGGCTCCAGTGACACAAAACACAACGTAGTTTTCAGTAAAATCAATAGGAGCTGTCAGCGAGCTGACCACTAGGTGTCACTACGGCCAAATTCAATGCATATAGCCATGATAGCGGACCCAGTTATTATTGATCGAGCAGCAATCACGTAGATTTTCCTGTACATTGGTCCGCTAGAACTTTGCTGCCATCTGTTGGCAATATGCGCAGCTGACTGCTCCTATTCCATCATATTTCAGCGCACAGTAGTGTTCCAAAAACGCGGCATGAAGAAGTTTTTCCACAAAGGGGCATTTCGCATTTTAGCCCTACGGCCATCTATATGTATACTTGACGGTGGCACTTTAAGTTCGACCGCTAATTCCTCCCAACCTCGTCCCCAGGGGTTTTGTTCGCTCAGACAACCTCGGACCTAACTCGCTCACTAACCCCTGGAATCACGATCTCAATTCCCCAGAATCTGGGGATTTCACGGAAATTGCCGAAGGTTGTAAATAATATTTATAGTCTCTTTTTTCTTAAACTTACTAATTTAATCGAGTACAGATCGATGAAATTACCTACTTTCAATGTCGAAAACATAAAGGTATTGCTGAAATAGGCCCTGGTTTTTGTTTAAGTTTTAATTATTTTGAATACCGAAGCCGAAACTTCTCACAGCGCCACCTATCTTCATTCTCCGACACTGACATGACTGAGTAAGTGACTTCATTTCATCAACAAAACACACCGAAATAAGAGTTTTCTGTGCCTGTCACTAACTGAATCGACATATGTTAGCACTCTTAGACTAGTAATACAGATAAAAATGTGGTTTAGGGCATGTAGGGGTTGAAAGCGAATGTTTGATCGAGTCAGTTTTCCGTCATGCATCACTGTGTACAAAAATGTACAGACGCATACGACTCGATTAAATAAGTAAAATTGCGGTTGATCGGGCTTTATATACTTACCTGTATCATCCGTTCGTCTAGATGTGTTTCTAATATAATATCCATTTAGATTGTACAAGGTAAAATCCCTTGGTTGAACCACAAAATGACCAAATCTTGGCCGAACTGAGGGCACGCATGATGTTTACAAAAAACTGCAAACACACGTGTTTTATTACTAATAATAGTCACGATAGTGTGACATCACTTTCGTCTACTTCGGTCGACCAATCACATGCCGGAATTCAGATATGAGACCAGGGGTTTGTAAGCGTCAACCCAGAGCCCAGGAGCGCACAAACCCCTGGGTACGAGGTTGTAATTCCTCCGTGGTTTCTGATCGAAATGGCACCATTTTCACAGGGAATAGATATCCAAAAAAGAGCACAAAAACGACACGAAGTATACAATAAATCGGAAAGTCGTCTCCGAATATTTCGCAAATTTTCGAGCCCAATCGGGGTCTTCCTCAGGCGCTATATAGGCCTATCTCGATTGGGGTCGAAAATTTGCGAAATATTCGGAGATGACTTTCCGATTTATTGTATTATTGATTTTCACAGGGAATGTTGAGAATGACATGGGGTGGTCCTTAAGTGTGTGGCATTATTTTTTACTCCTTATGCCATCCTCTGGCCACATGCATCCTGTGAGTAGGCCTATGTGCGCGCCACGGGTATCATGCTAGTTTTTGTATGCAGGGCGTCCCCGCCGCACAAAAATGTCCAGGCCAAACCAGGCAACTTCAGAATCTACGCCCCCCCCCCCGGGATACTGATAGCGGATCCTCTTACAAGAATACAGTTTTTGTTTCATCCAAATCAGTCAAGCCAGTCAGAAGTTATGCCACATTTTGGCCTGGACGTTTTTTTGTGACACCCGTAAATCCCAAGACGAAACCTTCATTTTGAAATCAAGATGGCGGCGGCGTGAAGTGGTGGGCTGCTTCTCAAGATATTCGTGTTCGTGTTTATAGTATAGCAGAACTTTCTGGCATGTCGACTTGGTAGAAGTTTGTGTCGTGAACTACTCTGGAACGACGGTGTACACTTATTTTGGAGTATGGTTGGTCTGATTCCTGGCTGGGCTGACTTGTTCTAATTCGTATTCTTCGACGACGAATCAGTGGAAGGCCGAGTGTGTTGTGCACGCACATACTCTACTTTCATAGATTTAAGACCGGTTCATTATAAGTGCCTGTGACCGCCCCCGTGCAGGATAGCGTGAATAGGCCACGGTCTCTTGTTGTTCATTGGCGCACATTTTCTACTCGTGCTCGTGGGTTGAAAGTGACTCGTGGTTGTCAGTACGGATAAACAGATTGCTATTTGTGGTTTAATCTGTGTACCGTGCGATTGATTATCTTTCCGTTGGGTTTTGTCGTTCAGGGACCATGACGTAACATGCAGAGTAATTCACAGAAATGTTCAACAAATAACACTCGTATAGGCCTACTTGGGCCTAGCTATCCGTGCTGGTCGTTATGCAATAACCCACGGTCAGTGAATGCGGTAGGCCTACTCATTCGGCATCGGTTGTCCAGGCATTGCTTACGAATTGTGATGTAAACATAGCACAAAGGGGCAGGCAAGACGTCAATCATACATGGTCAGCTCTATTCATGGATCCGAACCATGAGGTCAAAGTTATACAGAGTGGGCGTGGCTTGAATATCCAGAACCGGTCTTAAATCTATGAAAGTAGAGTATGTACATGCATGTATTGACCTATTGTGTAGAACTGTCGAGTGAGTACACGCTTTCTCTACATTAATACAGGATTAGCGGTGGGCATTCTACCGTGTGACGAGCTTTATTGCGGACCCTCGGTTGGGCATAAGTGTATCTTCAGCTATGTCCGGCAGGCAAAATAAAGGGAAAAAGGCGGGGAATGAGCCCAAGTCAAAGCAGGATGAGAGTAATTCACAGGTGAATACTTCTAGCGATATTGGCACTCCTTCTACCTCTAAGCGCAAGGAGAGGTCTTCTGCATCTGACTCTGCCACTGGTGTGTCTCCTCCTTTGAAGAGGCAGGCATCGCTGCCTGACCTGTTTGAGCAATCATCTGTCACCGCCAGTGAGGTGTCTTCAGCAATTGAAGACACCATTATTAAGGCAATAGCTAAACCGTCTGTGATTTCCCAAATGACGAAGGCTATAACTTTGCAGATTAAGGAGGCGCACGCGCAATTTGAAACTAAAATAAGCAGTGCTGTACGAACGATTCAGGATGAGAATAAGCAGTTGAGGGATCTCCTTCTGATAAAACAAAAGGAGCTTGATGATCAAAACAAATGCATTACGCAGCTAGGTGTCGATGTGAAAGATCTAAAATCTGAGCTGCAAGCG
>NMRB01003152.1:40040-74998 GCA_002633025.1 Notospermus geniculatus
GCCCCCTGGAGACGCCCATGACTCTGGTTACGTCGTGGCACCTGGGGAGTGGGGGGGGGGGGATTACATAGGCCTTCGATTGGATGCTATCAATGCCGTGGGAACACCACCTTTGTAGGCTACAGTATATGCTCCGAACTCTTCTTTAAACCAGAAATGCTCTTTTTAAAAATGCTCACCGCAGCCGCCAACGGGGTATCGAACCCCCCGAACACCCCCTGGATCCGCCTATGTGCTGAAGTACGAACTACTAGCAAATCAGGTGTGCTGTTACAAACAGTACACCACTTTTAGTGTCATGATCGTCCTGAATAAGTTGGAAAATTATGAATTTCATGGTTTTATCTTTATGGGTTTGTACTTACAAATCACTTATGTCTTTCCAAAATTAACTGAATTTTATTACAGTGATTCTTTGTCTCTGTATAGCTAAAAAAAATCTTATTACTCTTGATTATTTTTATGCGTCAGAATTACATGTATTTAGTATTCACACCTTAAAAATGGTTTTCTAATGGTCTCATGCCTGGCTGGGAGGCTCAATTTCAGCAGGGCTTTGTATGCGAGTGTATGAAAAGGAATGAGACTAAAGCGATGCCGTAGAAGGATACAAAACACAAACCTTGTCGAACCGCCACAGATCATCAGATTTGGTATGCAGCTGCAGCCACTTCAATTTCCCTATGCCACCTTGGCAGGATTTGTCGTCAAGAATAAACGTATCTTTCCTACAATATAATAAAGATAGAACTTAGAAACTCATTCACCGTCACGGACTCGACGTCTCAGGGGTATCGATGTGCCGAATGCCCGTTTAACGGGCATTTGGCACATCGATACCCCTGAGACAGTACATTTTTGAAATGATTTTATCACTCAAATGCAGGGCCTATGGCTTGAATATACAGACAGACCCGTAAATCATTTTTTCCAAGCATACATGTACTCAGAAAACTTTAATTGAAAAAAATTGACCGCGGGCAGTTGGCTTTATACATCGGACTCCCGAGCGTCGGCTTTTTACTTCAGACACCGAGGCCCAAATTTTCAAAGCTGTTTTAACGCTAAAATGCATTTTAGTCCAGGTGCTGGACTAAAATGCATTTTGGCGTTAAAACAGCTTTGAAAATATGGGCCCGAGCGTCCGGCCGACCCTGACATTCCGAGGATTTCATTTTTTTCTTAATTTGCCACGAGGTCGCCATGTTGTCCCCAACGGCAAAGTTACCACGTTGCGCGCACCAAGTCGGTTGACTGGTGACCTACTGCTGAAAAGAATGACGTTCTATTTGCTTACTTTGCGGGTTTGAATCCTTTTAAGTTATAGCCATTGATGCTGCAACTTTCACCGACGACGTCGGCAAATATGGGCCCGCCTGTGCCACAGTTACCGCAACTGGTCGTGTATGTCATAAGCTTCAGATTACCCGCTCCTGCAAAGAAATAGGCCTAGGAGTAGCCTAATGACAACCAAAGGAAACCAATTTTAATGCTAAACAAGATGACATTGTAAATGTCGTATGGTTCCCGATGTACAGGTGCTTCTACCGGTACATGAATGGTACATTGACAGAGATCAAGGCACGTTGATAGAGGTCAGATAAAAAGGTACCGTAGAAAAGGTACTAGGTAAAAAAGGTACAGGTAAAAAAGGTACTGGGTAAAAGAAGGTACTAGGTAATAAACAAACTCGTCCCCAGTGGGTTTACGTTCCTACAACACCACTGGAAAGGGCTGACGACTTCAGGAATACTGCGCATGCGCGATATGCTAATTTTGAGGCAAATCACACCGAAGCTGTCACCCGCAGCTTGATGTTCCCAACTAAACTATTCGTTTGAAATTGCTCTAATACCCAAACAACTTCGTGTTTTGGGTGTATTATATGGCTCTTTAATTAGGCATATATGCTATTTTTCAGTCATCGAAGAACGAAATACTGCGTGAAACAAACTTTTTGGCACGCTGCCAGCGGTTGACCAGAAATTTTGGTCAGGTCGTAGTCCTTGCCAGAGATATCCTCGGATGAGGTAGATCTGGGTACGAGATTGGGTAATAAAGGTACAAGGTAAAAAGGTACAGAAAAAAGGAACTCTACCACAGGCAGAGATATTTCAAATTATAAAGTTTGACCTTGACCTTGACCTCTGATCATCAAGGCCGTTGCATAATCGAAATGGGCATCATCGATAACCTAAGTATGGGTGATATCATGCCTCTATCTCTACCACAGGCAGAGATATTTCAAATTATCAAGTTTGATATATCAAAATCTCATGATATTTCAATCACCCGGACACGTGAGGCTGAGAATTTTAACACAGTCCAGTCCTTGGATAAGCAGGCATGAACTGAGACTTGTTTCATGTTGCTCAGTTGACAATATGGCAAGTTATCTCAAAATATCAAATTTGTGATATTGATATCACCATGACCCCATCATCTCAGGTCAAAAGTAACCAGTCCATTCGATTCCTAGGGTATGAAAACATAAGGGTAGAACTTGTTTCTGTTGCTCTAGGTGTTAAAGGAGCTGAGTTATGGCATCAGATAAAATCGTGACAGACAAAATATCAAGTCTGGTATGATGGAGACATCGGATGTTGAAAATGATTAGCTCATTGGATTGCCCAGGTTGACAAACCTAGGGGTAGGATGTGTTACCAGAGCTGTAGCTGTTGTAGGAGATAAGATATGAAGGCGTGACACACGCACGCACGCACGCACGCACGCACGCGCGCCGCGCGCCGCACGCACGCACGCACGCACGCACAGACAGACAGACAGACAGACAGACAGACAGACAGACAGACAGACAGACAGACAGACAGACCAAATGCGTGTAAATATATGCATGTGGGGACCGTGGCCCATTATGATTGCATTATTGAGGATGCCCATTTCGATTATGCAATGACCTTAACGATCAGAGGTCAAGGTCAAGGTCAAACTTGAGAATTTGAAATATCTATGCCCATGATACAGATAGAGACATGATATCACCCATACTTAGGTTATTGAGGCTGCCCATTTTGATTATGCAATGACCTTGATGATCAGATATCAAGGTCAAGGTCAACCATGAGATGAGTTATTGGCATGGGATCAAGTCCTGTGGGATTCAGCATCGTTGTTCATCAGTCAATGTATCCAGATCTCTGTCAATGTATCTGGATCTCTATCAATGTATCGTGATCTCTATCAGCGTATCTGATCTCTATCAATGTATCCTGATCTCTATCAATGTATCTATCTCTATCAATGTATCTTTGTCTCTATCAATGTACAGTTCGTGTAGAAGTACGTACCTAATCGGGAACCATGCGACATTTACAATGTCATCTTGTTTCAATTAGATTTTCTTTTTGCAGCCATTTAAATCCATGACTTTGTTGGTCATGAAAATTTTTAAAGGGGATTAAAAGGCATGTTTTTTTCCGTATAAAATAATATTTACAGAGGAACACCAACACAACAGGAGGCAATGTATGAGCATCCTCTAGCAACAGGTCCTCTAAAACGCGCTCCCCTACTCGCACGTCCGAGGCCCTGTTGAAATTGGCGCCATTTAGCTGTGGAAGTAGCGACAGAAAATCTATCGCTGAATACAACCAATCACAGCGAAGCTTCTATCCCGCCATGGTCATTCCCAAATATGGCGGTTTTAAAAACTCGCTGACTAACTCGCTGCATTTTTTAATATTCCTGAATTAACTTCGTGTCAAAATGATTCTCTCAGATTATCTAGATAACGAGTAAGTATCGACGGGTTCAAAACACGAAGGTATGATCCAGTTCATGTGTTTGGGGCAGCTATCATTCCGACAGCATGCATAAATTACGGAATGAGATACATTGCTATGAGACTGGTACCCGGTAACTCATAACACCAGATATATGTGCATACGTTACAGCACTAGGCGCGATGTCTGCACATTACATCAATTGGCGATCCCCCACTGCATTGCATGGTTTATTCGTGAATTACCAGTTGGCGAGTACACATGAGGGAACGGGGCGGGTTTCCCCAGGGCATTGCCCCAGGGCAGAGTGGAAATGCCCTGGGTTCCCAGGATGTGTATGAGCAGAAACATATAACAGAAGAAATGTTCAACTAAAAGTGCATGAAATTGCTCATTTTCATCAATTATTTTCTTTATGAAAAAAACAAATCCTGCAATCAACTCTGCTATATATCGTTAGATTATGATCTCATCTTTAAGTTGAGACATACCTGATCAAATTCCGTTCAGCCAAGGCCGAGATATTGACGCGATTTGATGACTTGTTTTCCGTAATGGCTCTACTGCATTATCCCCCACCATGGCGAATTAATACAAGGCGTATGGATAAAAGCAGTGATACGGTTTCTTAGGGTACATATGCAGGTCGGAGGTCAGAATGTCTCATTATGAAAGAAGTGGGGGAGTGAAGGTAAATTGGTCGGAGGGTCGGAAACGCCAATGCGGCAGTGTTGTGAAATTGAAATAAGGCAAATTGGTGATAATGGAACATTGGTAGGAGGGTAGGAGGGGACGATGGTTACTGGTACGTTAGTAGGAGGGTAGGACGGTTGCGAGATAGTTAAGTAAATAATATATAAATTATATAATAAATATAATACATATATAATAATATATATTATATATTTATTATTATATATTATTATTATATATTATTATTATATATTATTATTATATATTATTATTATTACTATTATTATTACTATTATTATTACTACAGTGGAACCCCGGTAACACGACCACCCACGGGACAGACCCAAAGTGGTCGCGTTAGCGGGGTGGTCGTCTTACCGAAATCGGCCCGATGAGTGCCGATCCAGACCGAAGTAAACTGAGTGTCATATTTTCTTTTTTATCCATGTTTCGTTTAATAAACCAGACTAGACCATCTCCCGCCAGGCCTGATACTAGTAAGCAGATAGCCCACTGACACTGTGACGACTAGGATGGACGACTGGCAGGTGTGGAAATGGTGAATTCCGTGTAAATAAGGCTTATGTCATGTGTTAATTGGTCCTGTTTGGTACACACACACTGCTGACTCGCCTTTGTTTGATAATCAGACCACTAATTAGGTTGCGGGCGGTCGTGTTACCGAGGTGCTAATTGCCACTTGGGACAGCCAAAGCTGTGGTCGCGGTCTGGATAGCGGGGTGGTCGCGTTAGTGAAACTCTCCAAAGGGAAATAAAGAGAAAAACAATCGGGACAATTGAAAACTGGTCGTCTTTCCGGGGTGGTCGCGTAATAGGGGTGGTCGTCGACCGGGGTTCCACTGTATTATTATTACTATTATTATTACTATTATTATTACTATTATTATTACTATTATTATTACTATTATTATTACTATTATTATTACTATTATTATTACTATTATTATTACTATTATTATTACTATTACTATTACTATTACTATTACTATTACTATTACTATTACTATTACTATTATTAATTACTATTACTATTACTATTACTATTACTATTACTATTACTATTACTATTACTATTACTATTACTATTATTATTATTATTATTATTATTATTATTATTATTATTATTATTATTATTATTATTATTACATTATTATTATGTATTATTATTTATTTCCCTTCCATATGTACGCCTATTTTCCGCCCTATTTTCGGCCCAATTTTCGGCTTTTCTTCACCCAATTGTCATGTTCTTTCTTTCGTGTATCTGCTTCTCCACTCGAATGTTAACTTCTCATTAAAGACAATAAACAACACATTACCATTTTATTTGCCCTTGGTTGTGTCTGTTACAAATACAGTGTACATACCTATCTTTTTCATTCAAAAGTAAACGTATCACATCATAAGGGGCACAGTCCGCGTGAGCTACTGCGAAACTAATGTATTAGGCCAGCCCTGCATACCACCATATATAAATACACACAGCACACCTGGATGACCTAATTTCTGTCCGCAGTGAAGTACACCTGACTGCGGACAAGATTTTGCAGTAGCTCATGCGGTCTGTGTCCCTAATGTACACCCTCCGTCCTCTTTCGTCCGTCAATTTTACGCCACATGCACTGGCAGTTCCCAATTATATGGATTGTACACTGTTTGTATGTCATGTAATAATGTAAGAAATGGGTCCTCGCCCATACATTTCACCTTGTTTCGCCAAAGATGTGCGGCCAAATATCCGTGCAAGAAACTTCTCCGACGCCCATAAGTTGGAAGGCTTGCTTTGGCGTGCCTCCAAGAAGATTCTATGGTGTTAGTGTGGGCGCCACTGTCCGGGTCTTTAAAATTTAAACTGTGATTGACTTTCAAGTGTACAAATTCGCTGTGGTCAAGAACATCGTATGCTTTCCAATAATCTGATATTATCGTGGTTCCTGGTAATATCCAATCGCGTATAATAGGGAGAAGAGTCTCTTTCGCCCTGTCTTCGACAGCTACCGTGAACATTTTCGATCTGTCACGTCTCTCAACGCCGCCGAAAACCCACTGGCCGTCAATACGATGACCCCTAAACCACAAAGACGTATAAAATATTATGAAAAGTGGTGTGACAGTGTCACGTTTTTCAGTGAGACCCGTCCGCCAGTGTGACAATACAGTACATTGACGGAATAAGCCGCCACTTGACAATGAGCAACACACATAGAAACAGCGAGTCCGTCGCCGACACAGAAAAACAGCCACACTGGAAAACGTTACACCTGGTTCCCGTGTTTTCCCGTTTGCAATTACCATGATTACAAAACAAGAAGAAATACAAACGGGTTTGTAAGGTGAAACAACATTGCAATTACAGAAGACATACAAATCCTCTGGACGGAATCGAGGCAATCTTAAATTACTGCTGAAGGCACCCATAAAATAATGTGTGTTTTTCTGGTTAAAGCATTTTCCGTTATTACTTACCTGTTATATTTTCGATGTCCAAACAAACTTTCATCGATTTCAACTATTTTGTCAGGACCGCCAAGTTTCTCGTTCTTCCTTGTAATGACTTCTTCCGTAACTTCACGACAAAAATTGAACCAATCCACGGCAGTATGTTCACTGATTCCCGTTTCATGCATCAATTCTTTTTCGCTCCATCCTCTTGCGAAACAATACGTTATCTGCAATATTTCCGCGATGGTCAAATTGGCTTTGTCAAACCAACTGCCTCGTTTGATGGACAGGTATTTTTGGTGCCGTTTCTTGTCGCCTACTTTAGTCCTCCGACATGCCCATTGGATTCCAAGTGAATTGCCTTTCGCGCCAGTATCACGGACGATACTCATTGCTTCATTGCAGTACGGGCAATTTCTGGAATTCGCTAACAGGCCCTTTTCCATTAACCATGAAATTGTTGTTTTCTTATCCTGTAGAATAACACGCTGCAGATAAGTAAATGTAACAAACTTGTCATGTATTCTCCGTCCCTCATAGCTTGTATTCCACTTCTGCCCTTCTAAGACGTCCAAGTTGCACGCCATTTTTACAACACAGTACACGACTTTGAAACAGGCGTGGCCAGTAAAGCAGAAAAAACTTTCACCACTGCAAAATCTGATGACGATTGCCATATTACGATTATGGTTGCGTGCATTGACTGCAACACACCAACAAGTCATGGGCATCATAGACGAGACAGAAATTGATCACATGGGAAACTTGCAATGCCATTGTAGCTGTTGAAGGGTAACAAACTTGCCAAACAACAATGGTGTGGTGGGCTATAAAAGGTGCTCCGGTCAGGTCTGGCCCTGTAGACCAGCACAGACCAGCACAGAGGAAACAAGAACGGAAATAGCGCTGCAGGACCGCTGAATGACAGTAGCGAAAGATGGGAAGAAGTACACGTTCATGTATGTGGTAAGTATGTCGTCGCGTTCCTCATTCCCATTGCCGGTGTAAAGGCCCGTTTACACATGCAACTTTTCATACCCAACTTCGTGCAACTTGTTGCAAAAACCTGATGAGGCCAAAAAGTTTCATAAAAGTTGCATGTGTAAACGGGCATGCAACTTGTTGCAACTCGATCACGCTGGATGTTGCATCGATTTTTCTGTGTGTAAACCGTCCCAGGTAGTTTGCAACAAGTCGCAAGTTGCTGCAACTTGCAAGTTGGTGTAACCTAGTGTAAACCGCCCTTAACGTTTTTCACTGAGGCCTGTGAGCCACTGCGACAATACAATAGATTGACGGAATAAGCGGCGACTGGACATATTGACACGCAGAGAAACAGCGAGTTCGTTTCCCAGTGTGTACCGAACAATCACACAGAAAAACGACCACACAGACGTTACACCTGTGTAAAGGGAAACAATGTTGTACGAAAAACTGTCCCTGGGAACAAACGATCCGATTGTGACATTGTAATTTCTGGTGATTTCGTTTGTATACCCATGCCGCTCATTCCGTCAAGTTGAACAATAAGTGGACAGTTTTTACACGGCAAAACTGTTTACTGCTACACCGTCATCCGAAATTTCAAACGTCGATTCGTTATGATTCGTTATGATCCTATTGCACATTTCATTTTCTAAATATTTGGCCGTTATGTAAAAGCATTCTTAGTACTGAAATCATCTCATTCCAGCGTTTATACCACGTCTCCAAAATGAACAAAGGAAGCCACAGATTCAAGCAAGCGGATGTGCACAGAATCTACAGATCTGCCTACAAAATGAAGTATCCGTGGGCCGAAATTCCGTCGCCTCGTACTGGCCGATATCTTGACACATTTGAGAAGGCCACAAATTGTCCACGACCGATCACACTAGCAGCCATGTTGACGCTTACGGGAGCACTATGCGGCCCCAAGTCTTTGGTATCGACTGCCAACGAGACTTTCACAACTGCGATGAACTTGTACATCTTGACAGTATGCGACACTGGTGGTGGTAAAACTTTGACGTACGACAAGGTCGTGGAGCCCGTCATCAAAGCCATCGAAGACAATACGAAGCACCCTATCGCGTTGACAGCGTATTCAACCGCAGGACTACAAAAACATTTGATTACCTCGAACGGGTATGGACTCATCACTTGTGATGAGGGCCACAGACTACTATCGTCCATTCGCCAAAAGGAAGCCAAAGGAGACAACGAACGGGGCCTCTTGTGCGAGTTATGGGGAGGAAAAGGAGACCGAACGTCGCTAGTAGCCGGACAAAGGCGTTACCCAGCTGCAGCAGTATCGATGAACATCGCCATTCAGCCCGACCCATTTCTCACTGAAATTTCCCAGATGTCATTAGGCCACGATGGTTTTATGGACAGATTTTTGATGATATGTTCGAAACCAACGCCACATCTCCCCAGTGTCATACAAGAAAATTATCCTATTTTGAAGGAAATGAATGTGTCGCAGATAAATGTATTCACCAGACTGCACGCAATGCACGAGGACGGGGTAACTTACAAGTTATCTGATGAAGCGCAGGCGAATTACGATGCCATGTTGGTAGAGCACGTGATGTACGTAAGGGATAAATACAAATCGGATAGNGCTCTTTACCATCAGCAGTAGGCCTAAACTGCTGTCACTAAGATACACTATCAGTAAGACCTCAAAGGAGCGTTGAAACTTCATAAATTCCCGTAGTTTCATCAATAAGAATAACTTTGGCGAACACAGTGGCGCCATCTATCAATGACATCTTAGATCACAATTCGGTAACTTTGGACATTCGCCCATCTAAACTCATCAAAACTCTGGGCCAGTCAAAACGGCCCCACACCGGCAGTGCGATCAGCATGGTCTATACTGTCATTTTTATAAAATACCTCTGTCCCGGCCTTGCCTTTCCGACATGAAGCAATAAAAGGCGTAGTTTTCAAATGAACAAATGGGAGCATAACCGAAATCGTGAAACACGAGGAAGAAATGCAGTGAGTGCGCATGCTCAACCTATGACGTGCCTCATCTGGCGCGAAATGCAACAACGCGGTAAATTTAAAATACACAAGTGACCAATTTAGGTCTCAAAATTCAAATCTCTAGCCGTCACACACCCCATCTAAATTGTGGCATTCATAAACAATTTACAAACACTCATATCAAAAGGTTCCTACAAAAATAGGGTAGTTCAGCTTTAAACCTGATGTACAACATCACATCATACAATGAGCATTGTTATGCTACAACCTTCGTAACCTGAGAAGGAATGTAAACAAATACAAAAATATTCCTCTTTAAAGCCTATCTTACTAGTACAATAGAAAATGTATCAGTAATACAACCTGACATTCACTATTATCCAAATATTCCTCAACCTTTCATACACACGACATGTACACACTACATATGATTCATTCTTACTTCCAGTAAACCTAGTCAAACACTCAAATGAAGGAAAATGCTTGACACTTCGTAAATTAACACTCTGCTGAGAGCATCAAATAAATAAATCTACCAAAAGCAGCTCCCAGCTTTACCACTGCTTTTTACGCTGAAGTCAATTTAGCCTCACTTAACATCTACACTTATGGACTCTATACTTACCTCTTACAATGAGAAAACCTGAGTAGCATAGGCCTAAAATCAATGCCTTCACATGACACACACTTTACGCACCGAACACATCAACTTATTTGATTGAACCAACACACTATGAGGAAGCGATCCTGATAAAACCGAAAATACTGACACATGACACTGGATATGCATGATTTTCTATCAATGAATCTATCTTCTCTGGCAAAGACGAACCAAAATAACGATGGGACACCACAGGAATCTTAGGATCAAAAAAATACCGTAGCTGTCCCACCATTACGAGAAGCAACAAGTCAAAACATCTCATGCCACACACATTCTGAATCAAACGGAAAAGCATAACACATTCCAACGACGATCAATATTGCCTAACTAACTTGCGTCAAAGCGCCAGGGTGAGGGTCAGGGCCAGTTTTCACACCATCATCAGTTTCTCCGTGCAACAACAGGACCAACTTATGAATGGGTCTCTCCAAAGTCCCATTTCCAACTTTCAACTTAACCTTCCTCACCAGTTCATCTTGTCCTGGGCGAGTTTCTATCACACGGCCCAGGGGCCAGTCACATCGCGGCTGGTCTTCATCTATTACCAAAACAATGTCATCTTTCATTACATTCCTTGTTGGGGCTGTCCATTTCTTTCTTTCCTGCAATGTGGGAAGGAAATCAGTTCTCCACTGTTGCCAGAACTGATTGGCTAACGTCTGTACCCGACGCCATCGACGACGACAATATAAATCTTCCTTCACGAAGTGGCCAGGGGGTTGGCATAACCACCTTGGCCTTCAAAGTTAGGAGCTGACTTGGACTCAAGGGCTGTGGCGAGCTTGGATCCTCGGTATCGATGAAGGTAAGTGGCCGACTATTGACAATCGCTTCAACTTCTACCATCAAGGTATACAACAGCTCGTCATCCAACTGGTGACCGGTTTTAAGCAGGAGACCATTGAGAACACTTCTGACTGACCTGATCATCCGTTCCCACACGCCCCCCATGTGGCTAGCATGAGGAACGTTCATATCAAATTCGACCAACTCACAATTATCCTTCAGAAGTTGATTGGCTATCTTCACCTTGTCCATCTCAGCCAGAGCCGCAGAAAGCTCATTTCTACCCCCAATAAAATTTGTGCCGCGATCACAACGCAGTTTTCTGACAGGGCCTCTTCTACCTATGAACCGGCGATATGCATTTAGAAAGGAATCCGTGTCAAGCGAATTTGCAATCTCGATATGGATGGCCCTTGAGGCCAAACATGTAAATAGAACACCCCACCGTTTTAGGGTGCTGCGTCTATCGCGGATTGTGAACGGCCCAAAATAATCAACACCAGAGTACGTGAATGGCCCAAGTGATTCCACACGGTCTTCAGGTAAGTCGGCCATCCTCTGAGCAAGGGGTGCTCCTCTGAGCTTCAGACATGAAACACACTTCATTATGTGACCTGTTACAACGGACCTCGCTCCTATGATCCAATACCCTGCTTGTCTTATACTGTTGAGTGTCATGCCACGACCTGGGTGACCATTTACTCTGTGGTAGTGCTGAGTTATCAAACGTGTCACATGGCTATGACGGGGTAGCAATATGGGATGCTCCTGATCCTTTGGCATAGAAGAATTCTTCAATCTACCTCCAACTCTGAGGATGAGATTTTCATCTAGAAATGGATCCAATGCTACAAGTGGACTATTCCTTCCAACTCCTTGTCTTCCTTCATCTTTGGCCTTGAGTCAGTGGGGAATGCTTGTTCTTGCACAAGACGAATTATGTAGATCTCTGCTGCTTGCATGTTTTCCACATCTGTACTAGGAAGGCAATCTCTGTCTATTTTCCCTGCACACCGTTTTTTCAGCAATGCAATAGCCCTCTTCAGTGACAACCAACTTGAGAACCGTTCAAACCTATCAATCATGTCTGGACTGGATGTTATCTCTGCTCTTGTCTGGAAAACTGTCACAGATTTCTTGACTTCAGGGTCCGTCGGGGACAACTCAACTTCAGGTTTCGTGGAGGGCACGTTCAGTTTGGAGAGAAAGTCTGGGCCTTTCCACCAGAGGGTGCTGTCAATCAACTCATCAGCACTGGCACCACGCGAAGTGAGATCAGCTGGGTTCGTGTCCGTGGCAACATGTCTCCACTGTCCTGGGTTTGTGTAGTTCCTAATATGTTGAACCCTGTTGGCAACGTAAATATGAAAGCGCTTTGAATCGTTTGAAATATACCCTAAGACGACGTTGCTATCACTATAGTAGAACTGGGTCAAGTTTTCTATCTTTAGCTCACGTCCAAGAAACTCACTGACTTTGACAGAAACCAGTGCAGCGCTCAATTCCAACCTAGGAATCGTGACGGTCTTTGTAGGAGTAACCCTTGATTTTGACATGACCAACGCAGTTTCAACTTCATCATTGCTAGTAACAGCACGCAAATAACTACACTGTCCGTATCCTGCCATGCTGGCATCTGAAAAATTGTGAAGCTCGACTGACTTGGCTTTGCTCAACTCTTGGGAAGTGAAGGTCCTGGGAATTTCCAATTTGGCTAATTCTGGGAGTTGACATCTCCATCTTTCCCACCTCATTCTCAGATCTTCTGGGATGGGGTCGTCCCAATCGGCACCTTGTTCACACAACTCCTTGAGGATCTGCTTTCCCGTCAGAACAAAGGGGACCATCTCGGCACGACCCTTAGAGATCAGCGTGTCCATAAAATCTGTGTAGTCCTTCCTGTACCTCTGGTCTCGTAACATCTTTGTCTTCAGACTGGATGCGCGCTTCTGGGCCATGGGCTTATTGTTCGGCAGGTTCACATCTGTCTTCAAAGGCAGAGGCATCTCATAATGCCCATCACTTCTGGTAGGGATTCCTTCAGAACAGGTTGTCCTCCACTGACAGTTTATCAAACGCACACGATGCAGGCTCGTTGAATTCAAATTCAAACATTTTTGCAACTTCACGTGGACTAACTTCTGCGTTCGAAAGGCAAAATGACCAACCTGAGCTGAATGACAACTACAGCTGTTTGACTCACATTTTCCAACTTCACACTCAGACTTACTCATGACACCAATGACACCCCACCCTAGCGCAGTACGGACGGCATATGGATCATCATCAGAACCAGTTATGACCTCTAGAGGTCTAATAGCTTTGGTGCAATTGGCACCCACAATAATACCTATTTCAGTATCTGCAAGGAAAGGTGTCAACTTATCAGCAACATGTTCCAGATGCGACCATTTTCGAACAGTAGTGGGCCTAGGCACTTGACTACTCTTAGCAGGAATTTCCTGCCTAGAAAAGGTGACGGGCAGTGTAACTTCTTCAGACTCGGAAAGACCTCTTACTACCAAACCTGTTACCCTTTTACACTGAACAACATCTTCACCCGCCACCGTTGATAATTTCAAAGTTACACCATCACCATCAACACCACCCATTTTCTCCAAAGTGGAGTCTGAAACGAAGCAAGCATCGGATTGGTCATCAAGTAAAGCATAAACCATGACACTGACCTGTGGGTTACTAACATGATACACAAACACAGGCACAATCAAAGAATGGGTAGTAGGACATTCAGTATCATCAGCGGCATCAATACAATGAGACACAACGCTGGAGGCTGGGCCTGAAACAGTGTTCTGCCCAGCGTCGAGCGATGCACCATTTGAACGCGTAGCCCTTGCAAAATCATGCAAAAGGGTCGGGTGTGACATTTTGCACACTTCACACTGTTTCTTCTTTCTGCAATCCTTCCTGCGGTGACCCCGTCTGAAACAGCCGAAACACAATCCTGATCGTTTGACGAACTCCTGTCGTTGTTCGAGCGTCATGTCACGAAAACCTGGACACTGATCGAGATAGTGCGACTGATCACACTTGACACACTTCACCGAATTGACCTGAGGAGTACCGGTAGGCGTAACACTTCCAGTCGTACCACTTGCCGTTTGCTCTACACTTGTTGAAGACTGCGATGCGAACGTCGATGCACTGCCACCGGTGCCTTTCTTACCAGGGGCACTTGACGATCCAGATTTGGCGGGTTTCTCAGCCGTGCGTTGACTATCCTGAGTGGACTTGTCCAATAGTGGGTTACAGGCTATTCTGGCCTGCCGCTTCACGAATTCACACAGCTGTGAGAACGAGGGGTACGTCCCCATACTGGGAGTATCCCCGTCACTATACAAACGATCATCCACAATCTTCATCCATCGGTCCTGGGTTGAACGTGGTAGTCGTGAAACTATTTTCTGCTGCTGACACGGATCATCGAGAATTTTCAAATGTCCAAGAGAATACATAGCGGTGTTGCACTGAACGAGGAAGTCCGAAAGGTCCCGTAGGCCCTTGCCATCACCGTACTTTATCTGTGGCCACTTATCCAACCTTTCCCGATAACTCTTTGCCAATGTGAGGGGGTTGCCATACCGCTCGTTGAGTAGTTTCCACGAAGTATCGAATCCTGCCTTGTTATTTAAAGCTAGGAGACCCTCAATACCTTTCCTCGCCTCACCCCCCGTATACTTCAGCAAGTAGTAGCAACGATCGGTGTGGTGGGGGTAGCGGTCCATCACCAATACTTTGAAAGAATTAGACCACACGGGGAAGGAGAAAACATTTCCTGTAAATACGTTGGGCTCCTTCTTCGGGAGTCCCTCACCCCTTTTCTCCAAAATATTTGCTAGAGTAGCGATGGCATTTGTCAATGTCAGTTCAGAGTTACTAGAGTCGTTACCACTCGGACTCTGAGTGGCAATGGTGGGTTCTAAACCGACACTCTCAGGTTCAAACTCGGCATGCACCCCTTCAGTTACAGTCTCAGATGCCAACGGATGTGTGTACCGTGGTTCTTGATCAAGCCTCATACGAACAAGTTCATCTTTCAAACGTTGGTTCTCATCTAGTAAGAACCTGATTTGCTTGTCCTCCGGAAAGTCATCAGAGTCCTGATCCAAATCACCTCCGTTAGCCGCCGCTGCAAGAAGCATATCGATTCCGTCTCGTGACATCGTTGAGTGTATCTGCTGTTGTCGATGGATGAGCGTAGGGAGAGTTTTTACTGTTACCGCCGTAGAGAACAACCAGCACACAATGAAGAACACGAAGACAAATGTTGTTCCCTTCTCTCTCTTTCTTGTTGTTGACAATGACATATTTCAGCTACATCACACTTCAGTCTCATAACCAGTTAACCATGTTAACGTAAAAACTGAAACAAAACAAATGGAAACATGAGTACAATTCACCCATGACTAGAGTACACTACGCTACTGACCTACCATGACCACTTCTCCTATTACACCATATCATCAAAGACAAAGTTCTCCACATATATTATTACCAAGGACAGCTCTTTACCATCAGCAGTAGGCCTAAACTGCTGTCACTAAGATACACTATCAGTAAGACCTCAAAGGAGCGTTGAAACTTCATAAATTCCCATAGTTTCATCAATAAGAATAACTTTGGCGAACACAGTGGCGCCATCTATCAATGACATCTTAGATCACAATTCGGTAACTTTGGACATTCGCCCATCTAAACTCATCAAAACTCTGGGCCAAAACGGCCCCACACCGGCAGTGCGATCAGCATGGTCTATACTGTCATTTTTATAAAATACCTCTGTCCGGGCCTTGCCTTTCCGACATGAAGCAATAAAAGGCGTAGTTTTCAAATGAACAAATGGGAGCATAAACGAAATCGTGAAACACGAGGAAGAAATGCAGTGAGTGCGCATGCTCAACCTATGACGTGCCTCATCTGACGCGAAATGCAACAACGCGGTAAATTCAAAATACACAAGTGACCAATTTAGGTCTCAAAATTCAAGTCTCTAGCCGTCACACTTACTTCCGCATTCCACTGGGTCGCGCGAAGGTTGTGTCGGACTATAGCAGCGAAGACCCTTGGCCCATTCGGGCCAGGAAAATCAACTTTTTAAACAAAAACATTTAATGACTGTAGCTTCAACAAATCACTATAATTAGTGGGCTTTGTAATGCCTCTTGCTGTTGTACAGGTTGCTTCACACCTGGGCTTGACATTATAGACTTGGCGGCGGGACTTGACGATATCACCAAATGTACCACCCTTGGAAAGCACCTCTCTGCCGACGTCATGTATTATCTCTTTTGTTTTCTTTTTGGTGAGAACATCGTTCTTTAAAGTGATCCTAAACCGCCAAGCAAAAGTTGGCACCCGATCATTTTCACCGCCCACGAAAATGGAACTTCCGATTTCCGCTCCTGGCTTCTGAGCATGCTTTATGCCACCTGGTGGCCGTATTGGATGTCCGATCGGGCCAAAACTTCACATGCACATAAAGGTCATCTAGAGGGAGCCACATAGCACATTTGAGCGCGGTGGGTCAAGTCGTTCCTCAGTTATAGCACATTTAATGATTTTCGGGTTACGCCACCTGGCGGCCATATTGGAAGTTTAATGAGGCCGAAATTTGACGTGCTTATCAAGGTCATCAAGAGGGAGGTAAATATCAAGTTTGAGCACTCTGGGTCAAGTCGTTCCTGAGTTATAGCACTTGGAAGATTTTCAGGTTATGCCACCTAGCGGCCATATTGGATGTCCGATCGGGCCGAAACTTAGTATTTTTGAAGGTACCCCTCTAATACACGTTTATGCAAGATATGAAAACTCTCGGTGAAATAATTAAGAACTGTGGCAGGTTCGTTACTTTTGTCGAACTTTGACCTCTGTGACCTTGAAAAGTAGGTCAAATCAAAACCCGTTACATATGTTATGTATCCTAATTTGATACACCTATGATAAAAATTTGGAGATGATTTTGTATTTGTAGTTCATTTTTCCGTCAGGGCCGACGCTATAGCATCATTGGCCCTGGTAAGTACGGAGGAGGCCATCACAAGCTACTCATGTTCCTCACTTGGATGGGGTATTTTACTTGCCCTTGCAAAGGGACAAGGTACAAGACACCACGGCTTACTGTCCCATGCGATGGACGTGAAGAGCCGGGAATAAAATCCCATGATGGTCCGGGCTGGATTCGAACCCGGGACCTGCCGCTTGCTAAGCGGACGTGATAACCACTAGGCTATCCAGTCATTAGTTCAGGAGTTATTCCACTTTTTGTGTTTTTGGTTTTGGCCACCTGGAGGCCAAGCCAAGAATCGAATCGGACCGAAACTTGGTGTCATAGGTCATCTGACCTAGGGGTATACATGTATATGTACCAAGTTTCAGATCAATAGCTCTAGCGGTTATGAAACGTGCCCTGCTAACGGAGTACGACGGACGACAGACGCTAACCGACGACAAAAGCTCACGGGTGAGCTAAAAAGGTACCGGTAAAAAGGTACTAGGTAAAGGTACTTGGGAAAAAAGGTACAGGTAAAAAAGGTGCTGGATAAAAAAGGTACTGGGTAATAAATGTACTAGGTAAACAAGAGGCCCATGGGCCTTGCGCTCAGCTGACTATGACCTGCTAACCCAAGAGGTTGTAACAGGGGAAAAGAAGACAAGTACGTGTACGAATTATTCACCTTTGTAATGGTTATCAAGCAAATATTATAGGTTGCACTGTGGAAATCCAAAGGAACCTTCAACTCAAAGCGACACACCCTCACAAAAAATTCAGGTTGATTGCTCAAAGTGTTCCTGGGTAATATGATTATGGTCAAAACTTGTTATAGCACTCAGATGATTCTCCGGTTACGCCACCTGGCGGCCATATTGGACGTCCAATCGGGCCCAAACTTAATGTGCACATATACATGTACATGTAGATTATCTAGAGGGAGCCACATATCAAATTTGAGCACTCTGGGTCAAGTCAATCCTCAGTTATAGCACTTTGTGATTTTCGGTTATGCCACTTGGCGGCCATATTGGAAGTCATATCAGGCTGACGCACCTAAAGGTCATCTAGAGGGAGGTATATTTCAAGTTTGAGCACTCTGGGTCAAGCCGTCCCTGAGTTATAGCACTCAGATGATTTTCAGGTTACGTCACCTGGCGGCCATATTGGACGTATGATTGGACCGAAACGTGGTATTTTTGAAGGTACCCCTCTAATACATGGTTGGTCAAGTTATGAAGTCGCTCAGTGAAATAATGGCGAAATGTGACAGGTTCGTTACTTTTATACAATTTTGACCTCTGTAACCTTGAAAAGTAGGTCAAATCAAAAACCCTTTTGATATGTTATGTATTCTCATTAGATACACCTATGATAAAAATTTGGAGATGATCCATGTGTTAGTTCAAGAGTTATTGCACTTTTAGTGTTTTTGGTTTTGGACATCTGGTGGCCAAGCCAAGAATCAAATCGGACTGAAACTTGGTGTCATAGGTAATCTGACCTAGAGGTATATATGTACCAAGTTTCACATCAAAAGCGCCAGCGGTTACGAAACGTGCCATCAAAAGGCAAAATTCTGAACTTTGACCCCTGCGACCTTGAAAAGTAGGTCAAACCAAAAACCCTTTAAATATGTTATGTACATGTACAGTCATTAGATACACCCGTGATAAAAATTTAGAGATGGTCCAGTCACTAGTTCAGAAGTTATTGAGGTTTTCCATTTTACGGAAAACGCCCCCTGGAGGGCATAATATAGGTCAACTCGCTTTTTTTTCTGTGCTGTTTCAAGGCCTGCCTAGGGCCTATCACTCCACTAAGTTTCATGCCCCTGGGCCTAACCACAGCGAAATGTGCCAGTTTAACAGACACACACACACACACACACACACACACACACATAGTCGCATCTGGTGTATCGTGAGGACCTGTACTGAAACATCCATACCGAGCACATCACTTTCCACCCAGATCTTGGGGCATTGAACCTTACCTTTCCATTTATGTAGGCACTTAATAAATAAATAACATTTTGGATATAATCTATCTTTGATTTTAAGAGTCGGCTTTTTTCCTCCAAAGTTAGGACTCGGACAAAAAGT
Source organism: Notospermus geniculatus (assembly GCA_002633025.1). Taxonomy (NCBI): domain Eukaryota; kingdom Metazoa; phylum Nemertea; class Pilidiophora; order Heteronemertea; family Lineidae; genus Notospermus; species Notospermus geniculatus. Next base: position 59,481 of record NMRB01003152.1, read on the forward strand.
CACCAATGGGGCAACATGAGGACCAGTCTGTCATCACCCATACCGAGGACGTATGTTTTGAGCTGTTATGGATGGGTGTTGGTCGATCCCGCGCGTACCCTTGCCCCAAACCAATAGCATGGCTTGTTACTACTCGCTCATGGGAAACAGTCCAATCAGAACGCAGAACACATTACCGACACTAGAGGGGGACACCACCTCATGACTGTGTATCTCAGAGTAAATAGACACGTCCTCGTAATGAAGGAGAAAAGGCCGGAATCCGTAGACCAACTTGAAACATCCAAAAGTAGGGCCCTGCTCAAATTGATGCAAAGCATCCCAAGCGATGATTTGAGGACGTTGGAAGGTTCGCAGTTCGAGGACCCGTGTCTATTGGTGGGCGAGGACCTGAAGTCCTCAAACTGTTGGTGTCTAATGTGGCAGATGTCCTACATTTGTAGCCAAAACAACCACACACACACACACACACACAGACTGACACAGACACAGACAGACTTTTGAGCCATTTAGTCATATGAATAGTTCCGCTGACCTTTGGTCAGGTGAGCTAAAAAGGTACAGATAAAAGGAATTAACCTAAGTATGCCTAATATCATGCCTCTGCCTCTACTTCTACCATACGCAAAGATATTTCAAATTATCAAGTTTGACCTTGACCTCTGATCATCAAGGTCGTTGCATAATCGAAATGGGCATCACCAATAACCTAAATATGGGTGATATCATGCCTCTACCTCTACCACAGGCAGAGATATTTCAAATTACCAAGTTTGTCCTTGACCTTGACCTTGACCTCTGATCATCAAGGTCGTTGCATAATCGAAATGGGCATCATTCATCAATAACCTAAGTATGGGTGATATCATGCCTCTCTCTACCACAGGCAGAGATATTTCAAATTTTCAAGTTTGATACATGTTTATCAAAATCTCATGATATTTCAATCACCCGGACACGTGAGGCTGAGAATTTTAACACAGTCCAGCCCTTGGATCTAAGACTTGTTTCATGTTGCTCAGTTGACAATATGGCAAGTTATCTCAAAATATCAAATTTGTGATATTGATATCACCATGACCCCAACATCTCAGATCAAAAGTAATCAGTCCATTCGATTCCTAGGGTATGAAAACCTAAGGGTAGAACTTGTTTCTGTTGCTCTAGGTGTTAAAGGACCTGAGTTATGGCATCGGATAAAAGCGTGACGGACAAAATATCAAGTCTGATATGTTGATTACATCATGATGGAGACATCGGATGTTGAAAATGATTAGCTCATTGGATTGCCCAGGTTGACAAACCTAAGGGTAGGATGTGTTACCAGAGCTGTAGCTGTTGAAGGAGATAAGATATAAAGGCGTGACAGACGGACACACACACAGACACCATGACAAAAAACAATATGGTTCCCGATCTTAGTGATCGGGAACCATAATGACTCTCATTTCCAAATTTTTATCATAGGTGTATCTAATTAGGATACATAACATATATAACGGGTTTTTGATTTGACCTAGTTTTCAAGGTCACAGAGGTCAATGTTCTACAAAAGTAACGAACCTACCACAGTTCTTCATTATTTCACCCAGTAGTCTTGAACGTTAGTTGTGGTGTTGATATTTTTGGTGACTGGGAGGGGAATGTGGATGGTAGTCAGCTGCCCTGCATTCAGAGAGACTTTAGTGAAAAGTCTCTCTGAATGCAGGGCAGCTGACAGGGATCTGTGGTTATAAGTATTTATTAGCAAATGCAGATTTGTAGGGAAATGGAAGGGCTGGGGAGATATTCATCCTGCGACTAAACGTTTTCAGCAAAAAAAATAAACAGAGAAACAGACACGTGAAAAAATTCCTATCGCAAGGCTCGAACCCGGCGCCCCGGATTAAGAGCCGGACGCTCTACCGATGCGCCAGCCGGCCACGTCATGACGGTGGATGCTCAATAAATGTTCATAAACATATCCCAGCTACTCAACATATTTTTATGTTAATTAGAAATGACGTTACAAATCAGAATAATCTTCCAAAAATCGCATTTGACAACATCCACAGAGCAAGTCCCCAGCAAATCTGTCAGCATATCGCTACATAATGTACCCATCTACGTTCACAGCCACTAAAAACGTGAACCAACCGTCCGGTATATTCCATCTGAACATTAGACGCATTTCATCTATGAGTCCAATTCTATTGACTGACCCGTGAAAAGTCTTTGGCTAGCTTCGCTGTTGGCCGCTACGCGGCGCGTTGGGCCCTTGCGTCGAGCGTATTGCATAAACGTGTTTAGAGGGGCACCTTCAAAAATACCGAGTTTCGGCCCGATCGGACTGAATGATGCTACATACCTTCACCTGGTATATGCGTCCATCGGACCTCCGTTCGACGCGAGCCCTCTGCATGCAAGACGCCTTCATATTGTCGAAATTACACTTAAACTGATCACGTGATGGCCACGTGACGTGATCGAACGTCGAACAATTGAGTAACGAAGCGCAGACCATGGCGCAATGGAGAGTTGACACCCCAATCACGTGACCTAGGTCTGGATGAAGCAGCGTGTTTCCTTCCTTGTACAGTTTAAAGCTCGTTCTCATGGTTTGAACCCAATCTCGTACCCAGAGTAGTTCAACATTGCCATATCAATTAAACTCTGCAAATGCCTAGACCGGTGTGAAATTAGTCTCGGGCGCCCAGACCCTGTATAATGCATAGCATACACGAGGGTCTGGGACAGAGCGCCGATTCTGTTGTGACGGTGATTTTATTTCAACACCCGTCGCTGATTGGCTAATCAGGGACAGAGATAGTCATTCATTTCAATCCGCCGATTCCTCCCATTTGAAAATCACAATCCAGCTGCTGATTGGGAAAGAAAAGTGATCATGTGATTTCATCATGGCGACGACCATAAATGTCAGTTGGGATTTATCGACTACGTCTTCCAAACGGATAAGCTTACACAGTTTTCAGCCTGAAATTCATCTCCAGTAAGTTGATGCTGTTCAGTACGCTGATTCAGATCACTTCAGCAATCGATTCGTATGTCACGTGACCAGCTGCAGTATTACCCACTATGCACTGTATTACAGTGGAAGTGTCGGTGTGGCCCAGACGTTCGTATCTGCATATGAACGGCTGGGTGCCCGGACCTTGATTCAAGGGGGACTTGGATTCATTTCACACTAGTCACTAGTGTGAAATGAATCCAAGTCCCCCTTGAATCAAGGTCCGGTCTTATTTTTCAGTAGAATACCGGATTGTTCCCCCAATACCGCGCACAGTGTATGAAATCGCCATGAATGGGGGCGGATATCAGGAAAAGGTTACTATGGTTCATAATTGGTGGATTCATGTCACGAGGGGTCTGCGGTAAATTGCAGTATTGATGAGGGGTTGGAGTAGTGACCTCATTGGAAGAAAGTTTGCTGAGTGTCCACAATCGATCATCAGTCAATAGTGTCAATCACTTTTACCACTGACCGTAATCATTTTGTGGTGATGATGTTCGATTCAATCGGGGTAATCGTGTAATTGTGTGGCGGTCCTGGAAAACCCGTCGGAAGTCGCTGAGTCATCAACAGGGGTTGTTAGATTGCCTGTGCATTGATCGACTACTGTTCACCTGTTACCGCATCCCCATGTTCCCAGGGCCGCATTCCTGGCCAAGTTCACGATGGTACAACTGATCAAATCAGTATTCATGAGTGAAGAGCATGGGCATGGTAGGCGTGGAAAATAGGCCCTTGTCCGCCTCAGTATGATAATTTTACGTTTGTAGACTGTGCAGTATTGGGGGAACAATCCGGTATACAGTAAACTCGAGTTTAAACCACCGGTTCATTATGTTCGTAAGCACACCAACAATCGAAATCGGAATGAATAAAACATAACAAGTATTATGCTGAATGGCTGGAATCGGCGGCTCAAGGTCTTGGTGGGCTGGATTGAAACGCAACTGATTAACTGAAGCCTGTTTCCACCCTGTATGAGGCCACAAACAGAATAGGAGCTGTCAGCGAGTTGACCACTAGGTGTCACTAGGGCCCAATTCAATGCATCTAGCGGACCCAGTCATTATCGATCGAGCAGCGATCATAATAGATTTCCTGTACATTTGGTCCGCTAAGACTGTGCTGCCATCTGTTAGCAATATGCGCGGCTGACTGCTCCTATTGGATCAGACAAGGGTCAGTTTCACCCTACGCCCTAGGTCTTATAACCAACTATTCATTCCACTGTCGGGGTAGTGATTGTCCTTATGATTCCAAATTAGTGCCCATTCTCTTTGCCCAGTTCTCCATTGTGTTAACTTGTATATAAAATATAGGTTATTGGCGGGCAGCCACTTCCTGGCATCAGGCTACTTCCTATAAGTCACACTCCTGGCAAGAACTCTCTTACCTAATTATCATATCAACTTGGCAGACTCGTAACTCTCGACTGGACTTCAGCCAAATACATGCAAGTTGGCAGCTTGACAGTCCATCACCATTTGAGTTAATTGGCAACTTGACGGTAATTATCATATCAACTTGGCAGACTCGCAACTCTCGACTGGGCTTCCGCCAAATACATGCAAGTTGGCAGCTTGACAGTTCATCACCATTTGAGCTAATTGGCAACTTGACGGTTCATCACCATTTGAGATTACAACCAAGAAGTTGGCAATTTCACAGCTTCTCATTTGAGTTTCATTCAAAATACATTATCATAAAAGAGATATGGCTAACGGCCAACTCTGGCTAACGTCCAGGTTTCCTATCTGGAGCCAACATCCTGACATGCCGCTCCCTTGTGAGAACTCGTCCCGAGTTCTGCATAAAAGTAATGGTAATACTAATAAACACAGGTGAAAGCTAACTTCAACAGTAACACCAAAATACATGTAATGATGCTATGATGCCACCCAAATACAACCTGGGTGTAACAAGTAACACACTATAATAAATAAACAGATGGCGAAACTTGCGAACGTGATAAATTAGCACCAATGGGCACCCGAGATATCCCTGGCATTTAGCATCGAAACACCAAAGAACAAAGATGATGGCAGACTCGGCAAAAGGAGTGGGTAGGTTATTTCTCATTTCATGTGATGTGTTCGGATTATATTTCGAGAAATTTCCGATTTAGAGGAGGACTAACCTATGGTGATTCATTTAAACGTGACGAAATTATTTGATTCCAGGACGCGGGAGAGGGCTGCTGCTCTTTATGGGTAAGTGAGTAATTATCAGTAGGCATGAGAACCCGATAAAATGGATCAGAATGGATCCACGTATAAAGTAACTGCAACCTTAACGTCAAAGCTAACTCCAATAGTAAATTGGTCCAATATAATTAGAACTTCTTTATAGGGCCTATTACAACGGCAACAAGTAGTTAACTGCTATCATAACGGTCATAAAGCATTGGAACAATATTACTGTGGTTTTCAGAGGGAGTGCTACCACGCCCTGGGGATGTGGGCGAGGCTGATGCCAGCGGGCCCATCGAGGGTACAGGTAAGCATAGGAGCTTTCGTCGGGAAGGTTAAGGGTTCAGATAAAATGAATAATGGGTAACACCTGAACCTAGGTAAGGAATAACACAGGGACCTTGAATCGGACAAACACTACAGCAGTTGTAGTTCAGGGCTGCAGACATTTAACAGGGCATTTGGGAAAATAAACATATTGACAAATTAGTGGGGAGATCGATCACCACAGATGACGTACGAATATACAACAATAAACAGGGGAACAAATATAAGTTTGAGGCACCCCTCCAGCCAGAAGTAAAAATTCCTTTAGACATGACAGATCAGGGCAAAAGGGGTAAGCTTAGGCGTATGTGTTTCATCGAGTTGTATTGGTTCAAAACGAAAAGTTTCTTTCACGGAATATACATCCGATTTATATAGTTATTCGGGATTTTACAAGAAGAATTTAAAACGCCGATTGTGTAATTTCAGGAAGTGTTTCAAGTGCGGAGGGGCGGACTGCCGAGGGGAGTTCCGCGGGAGATACCGGTACACAGGAGTTTATATATCAAAGTAAGTCGAAAATACACGACCAATCTTAGGAAATACCCTAAGGTCACTCATATCATTATCGGAGTGCTATTAACACTCGTCCGAACCTTACCAAGAACCATATAAAAATAACAATCCGTTGAAAACACACCATCCTACATTTGCAGCTATAACTCCCGAGGTGCTGGCAGCCTGGACCCAAAGGGCGGCCGCCGGAACAACCCATGACAGGCGTGAAAAGGAGGCCAGTCCAGAACTTATTAGTGCCCCTATCAGGCCACCATTGCGGCCAGGGCGTAAGTAAGATAGTACATAGAGCATGGCGTAACACATTACCGTTTAATAGCTTTTTTGTTTGAAAATGAGTAAACCTATATTACACCTTGAGAACNTAATAGCTTTTTTTTTTTTTTTGAAAATGAGTAAACCTATATTACACCTTGAGTAAACCTATATTTCACCTTGAGAACTGCGGTACTCACGCCACTCATGCCATACCCCAAACAACACTACAATACTGACATTCCGTTTCAGGTTGGGGCCTGCGAGTGATTATCCTTGTGGAGGAGACTCAAAGCGGTCGAATTCAAGTAGAGTCTTATGTAATCAAGAGACAATAAATAACATATTTGACCGGTAACTAGTTGTTGTGTGGATTATTATGGTCATTCAGTTGGTTGTTTTAGCCAGTGTCTGAATTTTAACGTTTATAGACATGCACTATCTATCATACATAATTTTATCAACCGTAGGTGAATATAGGCCTACATATATTTAAAAGAAAACCAAGCATGCATACATACATTCAGTTCATTACTCAAACTGCATCATCGCATAGTAAGGGATCTCTTCCATTGAGATAGCCAATTCGTCGTTACCTTTGTCTGTCATGGTGCCTATTTCACAAACGGTGGCCGTGGTAGTGTCCAATTCCATAGGAGAAGATACAACAGGTGACTCCTTCACTGTAGGCGCAGGCCTAATTGAAAAACAAAAGTCATTTATCTGCACAAATAGACGGACTCTGAATGGCTGTTTCATGAGTCTCCGAACGGCAAGATACTGATTCCAGGGAATCGAAAGGGAGCTCGGTCCTAACACCAAGTTATCCCACTGGAGGTCCAAGTGAGAAAAGAGACATCCTTTATTCCGGAAAACTACCTCCGGGGTGGAGATTCCATCAGTGGCCAACATTTCGGCCGCCATCCAATCCAGTGCTTTCACTCGGACGAGAACAGCATTATCAGTGGAGAACAGTCCCAAGACTACTACACCAGGATTAGACGATAATCCAGGGCAAGATTGCCAACACGAACGAACCAATTTTACTAAAACAGGCCTGACCTTTCGAAGCAGCAGAATCAAGATCACAATGGCTATAAGAAGAAGTAGCCAGTTAGTATTTGTACCGGGGGTTGTCCGATTGACAACTGTATTTGACGGAGTTCCGAACAAATCATTTTTGGCTAAGAACGTCAAGATTCCTTCCGTGGGGGGAGTTGGAGGTGTGCCCAGCGCCGCGGCATTCACATGGTGGCTAGTCGCCATGACTGCTGCAGTAAGTATGCGATATTTGTAGAACAGGAAAAGAGTTCCCACAAATGACAGGCCAGACAATACGTAAAAAATCAGGTTAAGAAAAGTTCCATAAAGAGGTCGAGGCCTAGTTATCTTGGTATCGGCAGCTTGAGTTAATAAGTAGTCTGCTTTAGAGACATAAGATTTAACGTTACGTTTGGTTGATGCTGCTATCTTATGGAAGTCCATTGAGAAACGAACTCGTTTTGCGACAGAACGATTGAACTCCACTTCACTAGCATGAAATACAGGTGAATGATATTGTGGTGGATATTTGAAACTAGTATCAGCCAGAATCGACTTTACTTGATTGTCAGAAGAAAACGTGTGCAGTAGAAACAGGTTTACAGTGTGCAATTTACTTACATCCCGAACCACCGAGCTGGTTTGAGCATTCTGACACCCAGTAATCCGTTTAGGAATAAACAACTGACGCCCAATGAGCGAACAACCACACACAGAAGTCAAAACACAAAGTTTGCAGGCTAAAATATGTCGAACAGGTTGGAAATCACATGCTAGCTTAAAAGTTGGTTGCCGTGACGATACCAAATACCTTCCTCCTCCTAGGTCTATAGCCTTGTTTTCCAGACCGTCAGGGTCATAGTGTAACTTACACTGTTGAGTTGCGGTAACAACATCATTTATGAAAATACTGAAAGCACAAGAGGGATGATCAACAGAGATCATTGTAGTAGCTGTAGGGCATGACATCAGCCCTGATCCTGGGTTTTTGCAAGTGTTAATAGTATCTTGTGCCATTTCCGAGAAATATCGAGAATCCTCTGATACCGCCAAATAGTCCGGAAGATTGGCAACCCTCGTGCTATTGTTAAGCGTTGAATTGAGAGGCAATGCAACCGAAAACACTTTGTATACCTTAAAAGTCGATTCCAAGTTCTTTAGTGGTAATTTTACCGCAATGAGCAAGTTCTTTCGATACTGGGAGAAGGTAATCAGATCATCTTGTTGGTAGTAGAAATTTACGTCACTATGACTTAAAGCGAAATTAGGGTGTACCTTTTGGAGCTTCACCTGTACCGTATTGATCATTTCCTGGACCAGTTTTACAGGAACGATGTCGACACTCAGCCGACCTTGTAGCAACGTTTCAACTCCACGGAGCCATTGATTGGACAAGGACAGTAATTCGGTTACCATCATATTGGATGTCACAACATTCTTAACCAAGGCGAGGAGAGCCTGTAGTTCCACAGTTAGTTTCGTTAAATTATAAGATGATACTTCCTGTAACCTGTAAATCTTTTTCAGCATGCGGTGATCTGCATCGAGAGCATGTGCAAATGTTTTAAATCGTTGGTCCGTAGCATTGACGAAAGAAGACAACTGGTTTGCCAGTTCCAGTTCACCCTCTTGGAGTTTTTGAGCGCCAAATATGATTTTATCGACCTTTGAATTTAGTTTGTCCATTTCCTCTTGGTCAGGTAACCCAAGAATTGAGGACACCCACGTCCCGAGAACGTTATAGCCTGCACGTTTCACCCGAGTGACATTAGTGACTGTAGTTATGCGAGCTGGAATCAATTTCCGCACAGTTTTAATATTGTCCCGTATTCTCGCTAACGTACTGGACCGTTCGTTGTTTAAGTTTCTAATTATAGTGTCGTAAGCCCCACACATTGCTGGGTCCAGCCATGTCAGTTTCAAACAGTTAGGAGTTGGTATGAGTTTGGCATAAGAGCCGTAGTTGGGCAATTGGATTGATAGCAAATGCGTCCACTGGGAATATCCCGCATCCATTTGACCATATAGTTGGTAAAAGACTCCAAAGTTTTGTCTGAGTACAACCTTGTTGGCATCAGCTGCCAATACAAACAGCAGGAGTACTATGATTGCCATGATTAAGTTTTGTTGTAATTTTCCTTATAACCTCGCCATTGAGGCAATAATTCTGTTTCGCTGGGTCAGCTCCCGACAAATAACACAATCTAGTTCCTTTTCAACTTTCCTACACAAGTAACAGGCCGTAGCTACCGGATAATAATTTTTCCATCTGCGGTGGAAGGTATCCTGTATTGCCCGTGGTAGGCACTGAATGTGTTTACAATCCAAGTTAGCATCTATAGCTTCCGAACAGAGGTTCCACAACGTTTTAGGGTTGTATCGGGACTTGATGAGGGTAACCTTGGTAGGTAATAGTGAAAGGTGCCGATTAATATCCTCAAGAGTTAACTCCGGGATTACCCGTTGGCCAGACATTTTTTGGATCGTCAGAGGTTCTTCCTGAGTCAGGGCCGATAATAAAATAACTTGGATCAGCACCACTAGGTGAGATAAACGGTGAGAGCAGTTACCATATTAGGAAAAGCCTTCCCTTTTTTGGGATATGGTGGAACCTGTGGACATCAGCCAAGACTTGTATACATGTACACGTTACACAGTGAAGATGGGGATTTGGTTACATGGAAACCCTAACCATAGAGGAAAACCTTAAAAGGGGCATTAGAGCCGAGTCGGCCAACTTCACCTGGAGAGATCCCCAGTCCACCACTGCCTTGGTGTATTCCAGGAAATCTGCGCCAAGGATCATATCAATTGGCATGATGTCAGTAACGTAAAACTGATACTCGACCATGGAAGTTCCCAGATTTAAGCGCACTATAGCTGTTCCCAATGGATGAATGATATCTCCGTTAACAGCTTGTATGTTTACCTTGGTTTGTCGCAGTTTGTCAGGGTGAGAATTGGGGTCTAACGCCCGCAAGAAATTTGGATGTATCAAGCTTAAGCCACCACCACTATCAAGCATTGCTGAAAACGTCTTATCATTAACAGTCAAATTAAGCAAATTTGCCTCTGAGTACTCACTGTCCGTTAGGTGAAATGCAGTTGGTGTCAATAGTGCAGGGGTTTGTTCTGCACTTACTAAATTTACCACCTGGTTATTAGAGGTGGCCCTTGCGTTTGTGTGGCTAACACGGTTTTTCTTATATCTTCCCACCTTTCTGCTGGTGTAGGCCCTTCGCCTACGCTTCTTGTTGTTGAAGTACTCTAGAATACACTGAGGGTCAACAAAATCCTTTTCGGGGACCCAGCCTAGCTCCCCTGTGGACCATTTTACCCTGAACTTTCGTTTTCCTTTTGTTTTACCGACATGGGATAAAATCGTGTCAACCTCGTATACTGTATCATCCTGTTGCACGTCAGATGATACATCAAGAGACTGCGGAACCTCGTTGTCAGAACCACTAACCAGTCCTGTATTGTCAGTAACAGGTGGGATACTTACGCTTGCAGGTGATTGCTCCGTATTCCCAGGTGAAGGCCCAAGATCATTTACCTTTGTACGTTTTCCAACCAAAGTCGTTGCAGACCCGCCTGCATTTGGCTGACCTTCAACTGGCTTATCGCCGACTGGCCCGAAAAGGAGCAGATCATCAGGGTCCAACTCTCCACCGGGGTAAAGTTTCCGGTGAACGAAAGGTTTCAAATTTTTCGCTGCCGTTGGGGACGGAAACTTTCTACCATCCATATGCTTCAATAGATATGTATCCGGTGCCACCCTGCGATAGATTTTGAACGGACCTTGGTATAGGTGGAGAAACTTCTTGTGCATGCCTGTAGGTACGTGTGGGGTATATTTGTACACGTACTGACCAACGTAAAAATCTGGCTTGTGAGCATTCTTATCATAGTATGCTTTCATCGTGATCTGATGTTCTTTGAGATTTGAATGCACGATTTCCTCTATGAATTGAAATTTGCTGGCCAGTTGTTTGGCATAGTCAGAAGGGTTCGTCACTACTTCAATGTTCGGGAGGAATTTCTGATCCAACACGGTTTTTGGCAAGCGACCGTACAGGGCATAGAATGGCGATATGCCAGTGGTTTCAATGCAAGGTGTGACATTTATGGCATGTGTTGCTGAACTGAGATAGAGATCCCAGTCTTGATGCTTCGACCCTAGAAAATGACTCATGATTTTACATAGATTTTTGATGTAGATCTCACTCTGTCCATTTGCTTGCTGATGATAGCTGGACGTGAAAATGCCTTTGATATGAAACATCTTCATCATCTGATTAACCACCCTAGACATAAAGTTAGAACCTCTGTCTGAAATGATGTAACGAGGAGTATCATGTCGCATGAGTATCAGGTCGTAGAAAGCAGTTGCCACAGCTTCGGCTGTTGCTCTCTGTAATGGGGCTGTCTCCACCCATTTCGTGAATGAATCAACTATCACCAAGACATATCTATTCTTGTTCGATGTCACCTTTAGTGGGCCCAGAATGTCGTAATTGACACGTTGGAATGGCTGCTCACATGGAATAGGTTTCAATTCCGGCTTTACCGGTTTTGACGGCAAGTTTCGACCTGCACAGCTCTGACAACTGGCTACAAAGTTCTTGATTTGAGCATACATCTGAGGCCAGTAATATTTTTCTGCGATCTTTGCAAAAGTTCTGGCAACACCTAGATGTCCTGCCGATGGATCATCATGATAACTTGTCAACACTTCAGACCTAAGTTCTTTCGGCACCACTAATTGCTGATACAACAACTGAGGATCCTTAATTCGCTTTTGTTTGGCTTGTCTGATGTGAAACAAGATATCTCTGGAGTCAAGGACATACCAATCGGACTTCAAGATCACCTGTCGTGCGATCTTGTCATCCTCGGGCAGATCATGGCGCTTCAGGTAATCTATAACGAAAGAACAGTCTGGATCCTGTTGCTGATACCTCTGGATGAGAGCTAAGGTATTTTCGTCAGGGTGAAACCATTCAGGCGTTTTATTGCCCGCCTGTTCCCTAGCCACTGCTGCGGGAACGGACCGTTCCTGTATGTTGCAAACATTTGCGTCAGATTTCCATCCGATACTCGCTGTAACAGGAGTAGCACAAGATACTAACTGACTTGGGTTAGTTCCCCTTGTTTCGTGAGGGTAACGGCTAAGAAAGTCTGCATGTTTAATTGTATCTCCTGGACGATATTGGACTTCATAGTCCTTTGAGGCAAGCAGCATTGCCCATCTACCTAGTCTACCCCTTGGTGATGGAATAGACTGTAGCCACTTCAAGGCTATGTGGTCAGTTATGACAGTAACCTTCCTGTTTTCAATCAGGTGGTCAAAATAACCAAATGCATAGACTACCGCCAGGCACTCCTTCTCAGAAATGCTAAACTTCTGTTCGGTGGGTGTTAATCGTCTGGATGCATAACACAGGACCTGCTCTCTATTTTGGTCGTCTCGCTGTGATAGGACTGCTCCCAGTCCCAAATCACTGGCATCTGACGTGATGTAAATGGGCCTAGAATAATCGATGTGATTCAGGAAAATTGGTTCTCTAGTGAGAGCTGTTCTAAGATCTTGAAATGCAGTCTCACACTGCTCACTCCATCTGAAGACCGCGCCCTTTTTAGTCAATTCGACTAGCGGGCCACTGCGCTTGGCAAAATCCTTGATAAATTTCCTGAAGTAAGAGAGCAAACCTAGGAATTGTCTCACTTGTCTAACTGTCTTAGGGGGCTGACAATCTTTGATTACGTGGGTTTTGGCTGGATTTGGTTCGAGACCCTTAGCAGAGATGATATGGCCTAAATAACAGATCTTTTCCATGGCAATCTGGCATTTCGAGGCCTTGACCCTTATGTTGGCTTCCTTCAGCCTGTCAAAAACCAATTGGAGATGTTTCTTATGTTCTTCAAAATCCTTGCTAATGATTAAAATGTCATCTACATAAATGAAACAGAATTTCCAAAGATAGGGCCTTAAAACGGTGTTGACTAGGGCCTGATATGAATTTGGACTTGTTTTGAGGCCAAAAGGCAAGCAATTGTACTCGAACTGGCCATGAGGGCAAGAAAATGCAGTATACTGCTTTGATTCCTCAGCAAGTGGTATGGAATGAAACCCACTAATCATGTCTAGTGCTGTGAAGATTTTTGCGTTGAACTGACCAACATGTTCAAAGATATCCTGAATCCTTGGGAGGGCATAATTTGAGGACACGACACGCTTGTTCAAATCACGGTAATCTATGCACATTCTTGTAGTGCCATCCTTTTTGGGGACCACCAACGCATTGGATGAGTACGGTGATGTTGAGGGGCGAATCAGACCACGATTTAGAAGATCATCTGTATGACGTATGATTTCTTCTCTCTGATATGCTGATGTCCTATATGGTTTTTGACGAAAGGGCCTCGTATCTAACATTTCTATCTTATGGTAAACCAGATTGGTCATTGTAAGCTCCTCAGGTTTATTAGCAAAACAATCTCTATTTGCCTTCAATAACCCCATTACTTCTGCCTTCTGGGTTTCAGATAAACAAGACTCAGACAAAGAACAAGCAGGATATTCATCTCCAGTGTACCTAGGTTCTCTTGTGCCTGGTTCCCAATCTAGCAACTTGAAATTACTTTCCTCATTGTAGACCTGTGTTTTGTCGGCTAGGCCTTCATTTAGGTTGATTGCTCCTCCAGGTGGTATTTCGGATTCATTAGTTTCACCCACCTCACAAGTGGTTGGATTAGGTTGTTCTACGTTTGACTGACAAATTGCAATGTCCACTTCAGAAGCCAGGTGAGCGACCTGAGTGAGCGGGTGCAACATAACAGGTACACCAGTTGGATTAATTACCTTAAGTGCTAGTTCATTACCGCTGCTCCCCTTGTGGACCGTAGTGTAGTCAGGGTAGATAATGTAGTTACGTTCCTTCATACTATGTACATTGGGTACAACCAAAACCTTGGCAGGAGGGGAATCCAGTGAAGCCTGAGCTGTCACCTCTACACTCTCATGAGGTCCCAAAATTATACCTTGGGTTAGATTGACAGATGCACCTATCTGATTACCTGGAGGCAACAATGGAAGTGACTCTGACTCATTCAGTATGAACCTATTTTTCTGAAAATCCATGGTTACACCCATCTGATGTAAGAAATCTGATCCCAGCAGTATGGATAGTGCCATATCCTCACACAAGTAAAATGGAAATGTGCATTCAGTGGTTCCTATCGTAAGGGTCACTGCTATAACTCCGCTAAGGCTTAGAGCTTGGCCATTTACAGATTTAGCAGACGAAAACACTGGAGTAAACGTTGGCCTATACTCGAAGAGCTTGTCCACTCTTCTCAGCACTGATGGTTTAACCAAAGACAGGGAGGCACCACTGTCAGCTAGTGCGCGGTGGGTTACACCATAGAGTGATATGTCAACGTAACTCTCGTGATTCGCCCGCTGAAAGGCAACTAAAGGCTCTGGAGCTGTAGCCAAAAGCTCAAGATCAAAATTCTCTCTATAACTGCTCATTTTACTCAGTTCTTCTTCAGTTGGTATTGGAAACCACTCATCTTGCTCAACTCTGGCCTGTTCGTTGCACAACGGCCAGTTTACCTGATGAACATCAACACAACCTTCGTTAGACTCCAATTTCGCCTTCTGAAAGGCAACTAAAGGCTCTGGAACCGTAGCCGAAAGCTCAAGATCAAAATTTTCCCTGTAACTGCTCATTTTACTTAATTCTTCTTCAGTTGGTATAGGAAACCACTCATCTTGCTCAACTCTGGCCTGTTCGTTGCACAACGGCCAGTTTACCTGATGAACATCAACACAACCTTCGTTAGACTCCAAGGTCATTGGAGGTACAACTTCTTGACCTGCCCAGTTCACTGAAGGATACGAATTAACTAAACAACAATACTCATCATCGCCGTGCGATGGATATCTACCTTGAGGTGCCGGAGCACCGAGATGAGGCCGTGCCTCAGAAACCTTTGTTTCTACAACAGAACAACGATTAATACTGACTTCTTCTACGAACTTACCCGGAGGTATCTCAATAATGCCTTCACAAGGCCGTGCCTTGCAAGTTTCTAACGTTTTGACGTCCTCAATGACTGGGCGAAGCAAAGGAGTAGTCTCCTGACATACCAAAGTTGGTACCTGGCCAGGA
>NMRB01003153.1:28680-45048 GCA_002633025.1 Notospermus geniculatus
TTGCCTCTCTGGAAAGCCGTGCAATCGACATCCTGTACCAGACTTCATCAGCCTCGACTGACACACAGTTTCTTCCCGTCTGCATACATGCCATTGCCAGTGAGCCTGTAAGGAAAGTGATGGAAAATTATGATCAGTCACCTGTCATGTCAGTAAGAATCTACATACATGGATGTACTGTAGCAATGAATTTACAATCACAATTAATGCTTGTGTATTTCAAGCATAGAATGAAAATAGTTGTATTTACCTGTACCCGAACAAGCATCAAAGACCAGTTGGCCTTGGGATGTCGTGATATGAAGCAGCTGCTTCACTAGTGCAAGGGGTCTTTGCACACTGGTGTCCACCTCGTCACTCTTCTCGCGAGGCTCCATCTCACTGACCATGATGATATTTTTTGTGGCGTTCACAATGTGCCTCTTTATGTTCCGGTCCTGCACATTTGGGGCGAAGCAGGCGATAAGTGCCCCATCCACACACTCTGTGAAGACACCACCTGAAACATGTAGTAAAGAATACTTATTATAAATTGCTTTTTAAAAAGATTCCCTTTCCTCAATGGTGGCAATGTTGGACCATTTTTCGGACACAAGTCTCAGGACCAAATTTCAGTCATTTCTTATTTGTTCAAATTCAACTATACTGGTGTTGAACTCCTGCTGAGACGCGAAGATGCATGAATAACCAACTAGAGATGACTATCACTTCATGTGCACTACCAGGGGTGGCGTTGGAAAAGCTCCCAATAACCCAACGACCAGTAATTTTCAACTCACCATTTGGAATGTAGTCCAAATAGACATACATCATTTCTTTCCTATAAAAGAAATGGCCAAAGGATTTCTGCAGCTTTCGGAGGCGCTCCACATCACCCAAAATGATCAGTGTAGAATTCCTCTCCTCCCGCTCCAGGAGGACACTTTGAAGTGCGGTGAGGAATTCATCGAAGTCCTTTTCAGTCCAGTCCTATGAAATATAAAATATTAACAGAATTAGCATCCAATCATTATTACAGTACAGAGTAGTGGGTTCAACAATGTTTAACCCCCCCCCCCCCCCCCCCGGCGTTTAATATAAATGGACTACACAGCATAGAATTCTACCTGCTGGTATTATCTGGCATACGTCTGATGTCTTACCTGTGGCGGATCCAGAACTGTGAGTGCTAGTGGCACACGCGACCCGAATGAATCGTCAAATGTTGTCGCACTAACATCCTTGACGTCCCCGTTTATGAGTACTGCTGAAGAATTTTTGCTTCTCAACACCTTCTTGCACGACGTTTCCACAGGTAAGTTCGAATTTTTCAGCATCTTTACATATGTCCTGAAATTAACAGAACAAGAATAACTATCGCTCAAATGTATGATTTGCAAGCTTTAAAATTCATCAACTTGTGTCAAACGAATTTGCAGGAGCGATTCAAATTCAGCTAACGATACACATGTACGTACTTGATCTGTTCAGGAGGACCACTTTTGAAATTCAAGTTCAAAAACTGTTCCAGTCGCTCTCTCTCCGTGTGTTGCGGAAATGCCTCAACGGCCTCCTCCCATGTCTGCATGCCAGTCAGCTTCAAGAAGCACTCCTGGACAGTCTGAAACATGAAAGCATCCAATCTTTATCGTCATTGAAAACATGACAAACAATCCACTACACGTAGATGAGGAAATGCTGCAACCTACATGTACATTAAAATTGCACTTCAAATGCTGGAGATATCCTCGCACATAGATATTATTTACAAACAACCAGGACCACATGTAACCATTGATACATGTAGTTGTGAGCATACTTGGTATTACTTACACGCAGTCTGAACACCTTCTCGCATTCGTCGGAGAATGAGCGTATGCTCCTTGCCTTGCTTACAACCTCACTCATCAAAGTTTGTAGTGTCTCTTCGGTCAATTTCACACCAAACTTGAATCTGCTGCAGGGCAGGGTTGGAGTACCCTTCGCCAACTCTTTCTTTGAAAGTTTTTGATCTTTGCAGCTGCCCTCTTCAAATGTTTTCATGAACTCTTCCCAGATACGGAATGTGTCATTCGATTTTGCCGCCATTCCGAGGACAATTTCTGCTTCCGCATTCTGAAATATATTTGAACAGATATAAGTTATGAAAATAGGCTAGACCATGAAATGTGAACTGTGAGAGGACAAGGTGGATCTTTTTCCAGCAACAGCTCTCTTAGTAAAAAGAAAAACAAAATTAAAAAGCCAGTTCTTACATACCTTCATCTTCAACAACTCTATGCAGGATGACCGCCACTCTTTCTCAGTTTTTCCACAATCCTCTTTCCAATTTCTGGCAAAGATGACCTGAAAAAAATGATGAAAAAGTGATGATTTGCAACACTACACAGAGACCAGTATGTATCCACTCTACCTGCTCTATGAAGGTGGCCGTACGTCAAGGAAACCCAACAGCAGTGTTTTACAATACAATGCTAGTCTGTTTTATACACACCTTTTCCTTCAATGTCATTGCATGCCTAAATGCACCGGTGGTGTTGTGCCGATTTGAAACCCAATGCTTCGCCTCGTGAGACAGGCCTGCATAAATGACACAATTACGTGTCTTGAAACTATCATCACTTGTGGCCAACTCTCGGCATGCGGCAACCATGTGCTGACCACCCAGCACTTCATATCGATAACCATATCCTCCTGTAGGGAGGGTTTCTCTTCCTTCTGACTCTGAAGCCTCCGCTTGGCAGGTCTCACCAATTCTTTGACCGGCGGTGACCTCTTCTGATTCCTGCAACGAGACAAGTTCGAAAACTAAGATATCACCAAACTCGTACGACAAAATGTAAGGCACTAAATATTATTAAATGTATTCCAGCATAGCTGTACAACCTATGTAAGCGTCCAGTCACACTACAAGTAACTACTCCAAGTCGCATTGTAATGTAGGCCTACTTGGTGCTTCACTCGTATGATTCACGTCAGTCATTGCTGTATATATTAACTTGGAATACCTGTTGATCCGAATGGACTCGGGCGTTGAACTGTCAAAGCCTGATGTTGAGAGAAATGGATCATCTCCCACTGTTACCGACATGTTGTTGGGACCTTCTGGCTGATTGTCAGTGCCGTCCAGGGAACTCGTGCTAGTTTCATCCGAACCAAAGTCCCCTTCACGGCCGTCATAATCTGATGACGGACTTCCATCCTGCTGCTCGGTCTCATCATCATAAGCATCGAGACCCTGCAAGTTTAAAATTGCAATAGAGTAAAGGCTATTCACATTGAAAAGAGATGATACTGTATATCATGTTATAGGCCTAGGCCTAGAACTACAGTGGATGTTACAGTTCACAGGCAAGTTACATTTCATTTAATGCAGAAGGTCAGAGAACGACCGGCCCAGACAACCAATTTGTTGTTCACTGTTCATGATCCACGGCTAAAAGTTCCAGACATAGTTTACTAGCCTATAGGCCTCGGCCTAGCATGTGAGGCGATACTTACTGGCATCAGGGCATACAGTTTCTGCACGAAGTCTTCTGCATTCAGGGCATCTTGAAATTCCCTGCAGAAATTGTTTCTACTGAAGTCAAAATGGCGCCGACAGAAACGCTGCGGATTGTCATTTTTCTTCCGGAAATGAAACTGCAAAGAAATCAACATGATGTAGCTACACACACAGGTAGGCCTAGACTAGAGCAGTAGAGGGGCCGGCCTACCTTCGTACCTCAGACACCGACCTCTTTTTCGTAGGCCTACGCGTACCGGTAGCCTAGGGCCTAGGCCTTAAATAGATACACAATGCATTCCGTGTACAAATGTACATGATGTACACACTACACAGCACAGGTACCGATGCATGTAGCCTCCGTACCTCACACACCGACCTCTTTTTCGTCAGAGTTATCCTATTTAGAATTTGCACAAGAGTCACAAAACTGGTCAAATGGTCCTTCTTCAATGTATTAACAAGATAATTTGGTTCATGTCAACAATATTCGAAAATAATCCATCCAAAATGAACTTTAAAAGCCGCAATCCTCAAAAGAGAACTTCCGTCTTAAGAGCCCATCCTGCATTGTGTATCCCCGGCTCTGATTGGCTAAACGCATGAAACGTGCTATAAAAGTCATGAAAGTGGGAATTCCCCACCACGTGCGACCCACAATGTCAAAATAATTGTTGATACCGGTAACCAAAATCATTGATAAATTCAAGAAGGACCATTTGACCAGTGAAGTCAACTCGGCCCATTGAATTTAGAATAATATTCATTGCTTTGTAAAATAGGCCACCTAGATCTAGGCCGAGTCGGTCATGGGCCGAGCAAATAAATGGCCGAGATAAAGATAGCGGTAGGCCTAATTCCAGAGTAAATAGGGAGTAAAGAAATCTAAACACTTACGACAACGTTATTTTTTGTACCGGTACCGAAACGCTATGTAAGCTGGTGAATTCGCAGTATGAAAAATAACGTTTATCGTTGGATTTCTTAAACTCACTTAAATCGCTACCCGAATCGCTACCCCAACGTGGGCGTCATGGCAGAGTTGGCCACTAGGCACTAGGCCCGGGACTAGGCCAAAGGGAGGGCCGATTTGGACTGTACCGTAGGCCTATTTTTATCGTGGGCGGGATTGGGGCTAGATCTTAGCACGGGATCTTAGTCTATTTTGACCCATCGTATTATTAATTAGGCCTAATAAAAAATGGCAAATGGGATAAATCGACCAAACGCTGTACCTTAATTCCTTCTGGTTTCCCGCCTTCCGCATCCCTCGACACATACGCGCATCCGATGTGGGCCTTGACGTGGGAGGCCGAGGCATTCAAACCACGACCTTTCTGTCGAAGCCTTTCTCCTTCGTGAGCCTTCGCCTTGTCTTTGTTAAGAGGGTCAGTCACATGAACATACAGCCTGAGGTCCTCCTTCACAAACCACCATGACCGGGCGTGGTGAAAGCTAGAGCGTTTTGCGTTGTCCGCCATACCGTCGTCACAAATATGAATTCGGTCCACGAGATAAACACACGACTCAGCTCAGAAACTGAATTAGGCTACACCGGCAAGAGGTTCAGTCACAAAACGGGTTGGAAATCCACGAATGTGCTGAGTTGAAGTTCTGCCGCACCGTTTATATAGGCCTACGCAAGACAGCGGGCCACTAATTGCCACTAATTGTCAACTCCATGTCCAAGCCACACCCCCAGGGCATTACCCTACCTCCCCAAAGAATGCTGACCACTCAGATTAGGCCTATTTATCATGCAAACCAATAAATTGCTGCAAGACGAGTTTCAATCAAGATTTTGTGCCACAGGTCACAGATAGGCCTAGAATCTGATTGAATGAAACATGATCAATACCAGCGATACAGATGATAATCTTCTGGGTGCCGGTGACACCGATTCTAGCATCTGCACGACCGTATCCACCGCCGGTTCCCTTGTCAGCTTTGGAAGAGGTGAAACGGATAGTAGCTTTACAGAATATGGAACTGAACAGCAATCCATGGCAGGTATGTTGCTCTCTCTGGGCTCATGGCCAAAATACAATCGTTAAGAAATCGTTAATCAAAGAAAAAAGCACAAGTCACACAAAATGAAACCTCCAGAATTTCGCAAATTTTCGACCCCATTTAGGCCTCATTTTCATTTGGCTGGCACCATGGTCGTATTTAACTTTTTGGTCCGGGGGCAGAAGTCTCTCTTGGGGGTCAGAAGACCTCTTTTGCCGTTTTTTGCCCAAAATCACGTTTTAAATACGGTACGGCCCTTGGGCCTGTTTCATAAAGTGACTTTAAGCTAAAGGTACGGTACCATTAACTCAATGCATTTTCCATTTGGTTAAAGGTACCATTACCTTAAAGCCACTTTATGAAACAGGCCCCTGTGCACTTAGGCCCTAACTTTGAGCGAAATTTTAACTTATTCATACCGATACCGTAATGAAGGAATGCAGCCTTGAGCCATCCCTCATTGCGTTCCGCCAGGAGACCCCAAAACCTGTGATGAGTGCTGTTCGAGCCAACAGGTCCCTACCATGACTGCTCTCGTTTAAAATACTCTTTCAATCTGCCCCAGGACATTTGTCATGTCAATGACCTGATGTTCACCATACTGGACACATACAGATGAGACCACCCTGACATTTCGTAACGGTATCCAAAATGGTCTTAGGCTTAGGCCTATTTCTCATGGTAGTTGACTCCCTTTTACTAGCCTTCGTGGCAAGAGTCAATTTTCGAACCACCGTACAGGGTCTACTTTCTGTAGAATATGGGAGAAGATCCAAGGGGCGAATGATTGAGATCTTCATGCAATACCTTCATTATAAATTACAATTTAGCCTTTTTGGGGCCTATTTGTCTCTTTTTTCTCAATCCATTCCATCTTTAGCCGTTCTGCCCAGGTCTCATCATCATAAGCATCGAGACCCTGCAAGTTTAAAACTGCAATAGAATACCTTGTGTACTGGAGTGTGCAGTCTGCAGCTCAATTGTCTATTACCCAAGTCATAATTTGTCTCTTATTCCCATAATTTGTCTGTTATTCATAAATTATACCCAAGCCAAAGGTTTGCATCATTTTTGGAAGCAATCAACTTAAAATTCTTTTCTTTCAGACCAGACGTTCTCTGTAGACACAGGTGTTCCCTTTATAAATAACTACAGCTCCTTCACAGGGTTTCTACTATTCAACTCCTTTTCACCCTGAATTTTTACACGCACATGCATTTATTTTTCGGCTTTCTTTAAAATATAAAACCATGAGCAAATCCAAAATGTGATTTTCATGTCTATTACACTGTATATATTACATGGTTCATGTTACACTTATATGCAAGATACAAACGTTTTCGACAGCATCCTACTCGCCCTCATCAAGTTTAGTGAGAAAAATTACCGTACAGGTATTGGAAGAAAACTAGAACATTGACATAGCTGCAATAATACAATTAGTAACGCATTAGTAACTGTGTTGAGAGTGATTTAGAAAATCCCCAAGAAGAAGAAAGATCCTTGTTGAGCCAGCTGTTTCTTAAGGGCTGGCTTTTCTTCCTTGATCAACAACGCTTAATTCTCAACACATAATCAGATTGGGTGCTCGTCAACATAAAGAAGTTGTCAAGGTTTGCATTAAAGATAAAGGGGCGTATTTTAGAACGTTTAGCACTAAGTATGACATGTAAACCCTGACCATGGAGGTATAAAATCTACATCAGATGCCCTGACTCAGGTTGAGGAAAGGTCACTGCAGAAACGAAGGGCTGACAAATCAACCTTTTTTCTCTACCACAAGTAGGCCTAAACATAATACTATAACCGCCTCCCCATACATTCATGTTTTATAAAGGTCATCAACAAAATATTGAGCCATACAAATGCAATATAGGCCCCTATTAGAACATTAACATTTTTTATAGATTTATGCATAAAGAGTGCCAACAAAACCCTCATTTTTGCTGTGTGGAATATCCCCGGCCCCCCCCCCTCCTTAACTGCTCATATATTCTTGTGCAGACTAGCATTACCATCAATATGGTGAAGTTTGAATAAAATTGGCCCACACATAAAGCTCCCTTAGAGTGTAATGACTTTTACATTTTTAGCAAAAATTTCCTCATCAAAGTTCACTTCCCCAAACCAACCATGTTGGAATTCAGTTCCATTCCAGTCAAACTAGACCAGGTTTTAAGTACCGGTGTTTTAATACACAGTGCATGTACAATGATTAGCCTAATCTCAAGGGCAAATTCAGTCCGCTAATTGCCTCGCGTAAACCCCAATGTTTGTAACACCTGACACAACAAAAGGGTCACTGATTCATATGAATAGTACAATACAGAGTCGTGGTACCTTTACAACAGGTATAGCTCTGTACAGATATACTATATAGCGTACACAAGTGTTGTGGGTTTTAAGGGGATCCTGGTGCAGCGTTCCTCTTGAGAACACGGCAACTGACTCAGTGACGATGACTCTAAACAGCTATTTTTAAAGGTAGCTTTTTTTGAAAGTTCTTTTCGAAACAAACAAACAAACTGTCTGTTAATTTTGGTCATAGGCCATTTTCCCAGTGCCTTTGTATACCCAATAATACGATAAGTGAAAAGGGGACACTCAGACTCTGATTTGAGAGAAATGATAGTCCGCCTCTTGGAATGCGGGATACGGTAAAAACTTGCGTTCTTTGTAGAATAGTCTGCCATCACACCGGGCCAACACCATGAATATATTCATGCCAACACATCTAGGCCTACATGTAGGCAATTTTGATAAATTTAACTACAATTCAGTAGTTATTAAACATTTTGATAAAAATGGCATCTGGTATCGGGAACAATAGATTTCATTATACACCTGCACAGCAGATTTTGACTCCTCATTTTGAAAATGCTGTATTTTTGTAATGCCTTGAGATACGGTACGGTACCTGAAATTTTCACTCAGCCACAATCATTAACAGCATCACATACCGGTATAAGATGCCATGACATTTGTTTAAAAACTGTAAAGGTATGGCTGATATTGTGTGTTCCAGTTTTTTTGGGGCCACCCGATACTGATTTAGTCCCATACCGAAACTAATACCCGGTACACAAAGAAATATTTTTTCATCTTCGTCTGTAACCCCAGCACACCCGGGCTTCCCATATGCGCCTCAATGCACCTGATCACATTGTTTGATTTAATTGTATGGACAAAAATTGATGACATCTAATTCTTCAGTTTTAGCTTGCTTCCTGCTCTGTTCTGTCAAGTGTACGGTATGGCTTGGCCCCTTGCTTACCATAGCTAGCTTGCTACAGCTTCAAGCCTACCACAAACCAATTACCGGTATAGCCTACTATTTCTTGATGCAAACCCCCTGTGACCAGCCCTTCTTAGGCATACCGGTAGGCCTACTTGAAAATCACTTGAAAATGACCTTTTCTCTGAATAAAAAAGAAAAGTTGCCCCCGAGAGAGTCACCACGAACTCAATGCATTTTCCATTTGGTTAAAGGTACCATTAGCTTAAAGCCACTTTATGAAACAGGCCCCTGCA
Source organism: Notospermus geniculatus (assembly GCA_002633025.1). NCBI lineage: Eukaryota > Metazoa > Nemertea > Pilidiophora > Heteronemertea > Lineidae > Notospermus > Notospermus geniculatus. Next base: position 37,706 of record NMRB01003153.1, read on the forward strand.
TTTTGTCTGAAATGGCTGAGAAAATAACTTCGTCGATTTCATTGAGGAAACCAGCCCTTTAAAGATAATGTATCACGACTTCATCGTTTACATTCAATGTTTGTAAACACGGATGTTTACATTATGTTATTTTTGACTTTTGGGACATATACCAACCCAACAAATTGAATACTTTCGGTATCAAAAGAATTTCTAGCGGAGCATGTCACCAACAAATTACTCATAAGACAAAGAAAGACTGGATATAAACAAACAAAATGTAAATAAACAATGATTTTCGTGGCCCGCTAAAATACCCGTGATATATTATCTTTAAGTGACAAGTCTCGCACTGCACAACAATTATCTCATTTCGGTTTGTTCATGGTACCGGTATCAATCACTTTTGCATTGCGCGAGACTACTTCCTTCACATCAATCATGTCAATCAAAATGGCGGCCACATTGCTGCTACTACTAGGCTACATGTGCTACCAAAGTTTTGCGGACTTTGGCGTGGATGAATACTTATTTCATTGCGTTTTGGGGGTTAAACCAAATACAACAAAGGTCAGTTCATCATCCAACACTTGGCCAAGCGCATTTTCTATGGAGTTTTCTCTCGATTATAACAAGTCTAACCACTGTCTGTTGGGTAGGCTATGACATGTAGACACTACACTACACTACACTACCTATATAGGCATAGGGCCTAGGTAGTGTAGTGTGTACATACCCAACAGACAGTGGTCTAACTCATGAACTCTATCTAAGAAACTTGTAGTTGTAGGCCTGCTATAGGCCTATAGGGCCTAGCCTATGGATGTACACTCAACACTGATGTAGGCTAGGCCTCCTTCTAACAAGCCTACATTACATACATTGCGCTCAGTGCACTGTACATGCTGTACATTTGATGTACAGGGCAGTTCTCACTCCTAACCAAAAAATGTCAAAATTTCCTCTGGGCCTAAAAGCATTTTGCTAAAGAGGAGGATCATGAGGATGCAATCGAATCGTTTGGGAAGAATAGGCGTATTTTAGGCCTAAAATAAAAGGCATTCTTTCTGATCATTGAGATGGTAGGCTAGGGTAGGCTATGCGGATGCGTTAGGCCTGCTGCATAAGTTGCAATAGGCCTAGGCCTAGGTGGAATTACGACTCATGTTCCTTGTAAAAACCCTGACCTAAGATTTTTATTATTTGCATTGTTGTAGAAATTTGTGATGAAACAAGTGCAAGTGGAGGTAGACGACGAACAAAGTATTTCCGTAGCGGTCAAGAGATTATCGGGATGTACGAAAGGCAATGTTGTGAGGACAAATGCTTGTGGAATTACTATCTCCTCGTGAATTAATGCGGCTGGATGAGTGGATGAAAAGCAAGAGTGAGGTTGACCAGAGGCAGTTCCTGTTGGATGATTACCATCGCCACGGTGCAGCAAGGGATTGTAGTAACCATTATCGTTACATCGTATCGGGTTGGTAAGTATCATGTTTTATTGAATGTTTTTTCGTAACTCTGCAGAGGCGTATGATACGGTGCTGCAGTACAGTACAGAAGTCATAGCACCAATTCTTTCTGCATTCCTATGCTATGTGATGGTTTCCACTCCAATATTAATACATTGCCATTGCCCACTGGAGTGCCTCTCCCCCACTCAATCAAAAATAATGCCCCTGTTGTTGTTACAGCGACATCTGTGAAAATGGCTATCGTACCATTTTCGACGTCTCCAAGAGAAGACTTGATGACATGAAGGCCCTGTTCAGACGAGGCGTAACAACTGTCGTGCACGGAAATGAAGGACGTATGCGAAGAACACTGCGAACTTCATCAGTCATTGGTAAGTCATCATGTAGTGTGTTGTTTGCTATGTCCAGATTTATTAGTAGGGAACCTCCCATTTGTGGCCACTATACTATCTCATGCTTTGATATTTCTAATAAATATTACATTTTCAGGGTGGATGAAATACAACTTGGAAGAATGGGAGATTTCATGCCTCATGAAAACAAGATATATTTGCCTGTCACTGAATCCAAAATATCCATCTACAAGAGGATGGAGAGTGATTTTAAAGATCATGGTAGAAGTGACGAGTTAGTTGGATACAAATACTTCCTTATATTGTGGAAGGAACATTTCCCGAACTTTATCATTGGAAAGGTGAGTATTTATTAGAAGGTGTCATAAGCCGTGGTTACACTGCATAAAATCCCCGGATTTTTTGCAGTCACACCTATGAATTGCCGGGCTTCAAGAAACCCGTGTCTGAAAAACACGGGTTTTTCAAACACGGCAATCTCACCGTGCTCGGGGCCGTGCTTTTCGAAATCCCCGGGTTTTCGTTAGTTCTTCGCACGGCGACAGATGGCGCAGCCATTAAGTGACGTCGTTTTCGCGTCTCCAACAATTTGCCAATACAAAAATGACCGAAGAGTCAGTGCATGCAGTGCAACTGTTGCCGGGCTACTTAACTACAATGTAGTGGTGCGACCTCTCGCCGGGATTTTCGTACACACGGGTCTGGAAAAACACGGGTATTTTTAACAGGTGTAACCTTAGCTGGTGTATCAGTTATTGCAAGATTCTTTGTAGCATTAATTTTGATGTCCTGTATGTTTGTTTTTGCAGACAAGTACATTTGTTCAGTGCACAACATGCACCGTACTGAATGAAGATCGTCAGAAGAGCAGAACAGATAAGGAAAAGGAAAACATTGAAGGATTGACTACAATGTAGTGGTGTGACCTCTCGCCGGGATTTTCGTACACACGTGTCTGGAAAAACACGGGTATTTTTAACAGGTGTAACCTTAGCTGGTGTATCAGTTATTGCAAGATTCTTTGTAGCATTAATTTTGATGTCCTGTATCTTTGTTTTTGCAGACAAGTACATTTGTTCAGTGCACAACATGCACCGTGCTGAATGAAGATCGTCAGAAGAGCAGAACAGACAAGGAAAAGGAAAACATTGAAGGATTGATCAGGGAACATATAGAACAAGTAGAGTAAGTTGGCATCCTCATGCTCCAAACATTTTTTAGTGAAATTTGCCAATTATGGAAGTGGTTTCATGGTAGTTTCCAGTTGTTGGCAAGGTTTTGTTCTGGTCACATTGTCGTTAGTTGTCCTTATTTTGAACTCTGACAATGAGGAACAGAGTCATATGGATATGTCGAACCCAGTTAATGTACATGTACATGTACTACATAACATTATGTCTTCTTCATTTCACAGGCAAGAAAGAGCCCTGTACCACTCACGAAGGTCCGCAGCAGAACATTCCCCAGAGGATTGGATAGTTGTGGCCATTGATGGAATGGACCAATCCAAATGTGATGTTCCACACTTCGCTACAGAGGACAAGTCGACAAAAAGCTTACCTCGAGTGAAGACACATATTACAGGTAATTGTTTACTTGTACAGTATTGGTATGGCTTGTATAGTCGAAGTCAACCTTACTTCAACAAGGCGAAATGCCAGGTGTGTGCAACAGACACCATAAAGTGAATACAATGATTAAATCACAAACCACAGTCTGATGGAAAGTGAACCAATTTACCACAACATCATTAGGCAACTGCAACATAGTATTTACCACTGACTTGTGTACGTTTTCAAGCTTGGTGTTTTGCCCTTGTTACTTCAACTGTAGGCAGATACTTGCACTGATTAACAATTACAGTTTGCAGCAGGACATAATATTCCTTTATTCTGTATCAGCATGGTTTACTATTTCTTTTGTAGGAGTACTGGTGCATACAGATTCGGTGGAGGGGAAGGATGCATATGCCTATATGGATTTGACGGAATATCCACATGACTCGAATTTGACAATAACAATTCTGCTGGACATCCTCCATCGTTATCGCCAGAAGCCATCGAGGAAGTTGCATCTCCAGTTAGACAACTGCTTCAGGGAGAACAAGAACAGATATGTCCTTTCATTTTCGTGGTTACATCATTAGGTAACTGCAACATAGTACTAGTATTTACCACTGACTTGTGTACGTTTTCAAGCTTGATGTTTTGCCTTTGTTACTTCAACTGTAGGCAGATACTTGCACTGATTAACACTGATTACAATTTGCAGCAGGACATAAGATTCCTTTATTCTGTATCAGCATGGTTTACTATTTCTTTTATAGGAGTACTGGTGCATACAGATTCGGTGGACGGGAAGGATGCATATGCCTATATGGATTTGACGGAATATCCACATGACTCTAATTTGACAATAACAATAATGCTGGACATCCTCCATCGTTATCGCCACAAGCCATCGAGGAAGTTGCATCTCCAGTTAGACAACTGCTTCAGGGAGAACAAGAACAGATATGTCCTTTCATTTTCGTGGTTGCTTGTGGAGCTGGGGATCTTCGATGAGGTATAATTCCATGAAGTTGACATTTCTTGGTATTTCTTGACATGGTTCTTTCATCAATTATAGTACTGACCCCCTGAGTTGTATATTTAGGCTAGCCCAGAAAACAACATTTCAGTGTACAGTCATCTTTTAATTGTTCTTTTTGCCTCAAACAGGTTCATATCTGCTTTTTGCCAGTTGGGCATACACACAATGATGTGGACCAGATGTTCAGTCGCATCTCATCAGCCGTGAAACCAAGCAACATTTACACAGTTGAAGGTTAGTTCTTGAAATGTCTTTGTATCCACAAGTATCGACAATTCAACAGTGCAACCATTGCACTGCATTGTTTCTACGCCAGTTCCCAATTGAAAAAAACATGCAAACTACACCTAGTAGGCCTATGTACACATAATCTAAAATATTCAATTTCATGGTATGTTTTGCAGGGCTGAAGTCTGCCGTCCATGAAGCGTACGACCCCCGAGTTCAAGTCATTGATGTCAGAAGAGTACATGATGTAAAACAGTGGCTTGCTCCAGTGATGGAAAAAAACTGGGGCAATCATAGCAAGCCACATAACTTCATGTTTAAAAGGATAAGCGGCACTACGAAAATGTTTTACAGGTAAGCCAAGAGCTTTGAATGTGTCTAATCTGGAACGGCATATTTAACAACTAGTCACCTCAAATGTTTTTGACGTGGAAGGTTGCAATTTGATGTGCACTACCGTAATCAAAAATCTATATAGTTTGTAGTCACTGTGGGGCCCTTGTGTAATCCAAACATGGGTTCCTTCTTACAGCTTGGTGAAATTTTTAAGCGATTCTGACAGTTACGCTCATTTTGCACATTTCCCAGGCACTTAGTGTATCAATAATGGGAAATACATGTGCATACCACTGACAATATTTGGTAATTACTTTCCCTTTCTATTTATTAGGAAATGGAGTACATGGCCGTGGAGACCTAATGCCAATGATGGAAACGATGTTGATCTGATTGAAGAGGTGGATTCTGCATTTAACGATGGAATAGTTTGCATGAAGGTTTGTATAATACTGTTACTACCTCTTCATAATAGTAACAAAGTTACATTTTAGTGTTGGTTTGTGCACTATTTGAGGGTACATGTAGTCCATTCACAAGTGCTGTAAGATCAGTGTCACAAAGGACCACGAACTATTAATGTTTCCACTACATTACAGGGTGTTCCAGACCTATCGGGAGAGCCAGAGTTGGTAAAACCATTCCTCAGAAAGTGGGATTTGGAGGAAGTGGAGTCCCATATGCCAGGCAGTTACGGCGCACGAATACCAGAGCAATATGGAGAATTCTGGAAGGATTTCTTTAGTGATTTTAAACTACACTTGGAAGTGAGTATTAAAATGTTTTGGATGTGGTGCAGCTACATTTGGGGAGTCTATAGGTCAACTGTCTTCGTTTTATAGTTCAGTCCTTGTTTTATTGTAGTGGGGGTCGTCGTTTTATAGTAGTGGACGTCTTTCTTTTATAGTTCAGGGTCTTCCATCTTCAGTCTTCTGTTTATAGACACCCGCTACATTTGGCCTGTGATATGTATGTTGGTTAATTGCTGATGTTGCCAAGTTTCGCTCAAGATCCTTATGTCTTTTATCATTAATTTTCTTGACTTTGTTTGCAGAATGAAAATGGGGGTTCATGGCTGCTTCAACAGCTTATGACAGAAAAGTGCGTAAATACTGCTCCAATCTTCGAGCCACAACATAGACGGCTAATTCGGGAAAAGCTGCAAGAGGATTGTCCTGAGGTTCGTATATTCTTAGTTGATCAGTCGTAGCCATCTACGGGTACAGTCTTGTTCATGCTAGTGTATAATTTCATTGTACTTGGATATTTGCCAGTGAGATTTTTACAGATTTCTTGCACCTTTCATATTGCAATTGGGCCTAAGGGGCAGCAAGGGATCAGTGAGTGAGAGCCGATATGGGTGAAGATTAATGGACTAAACATCATTTGCTAACATCGTTTTGTATTACATTCCAGGTAGTAGTCGGTCCTCCTCGCAAAAGACAGAAACAATCGGCTGTGGTGGAGGCAGATGTGTGCAGCATCAAAGAAGGGGACTTCGTTGCTGTATACACCGAAGATGAGGTCAACAGACCCTGGATTGGGAAGGTCGTGGAAACTGAGATGGATTCGGTGACCTTGCACTGGTACAGGGGTACTTGGAGTGGGGCATGGAAACCTGAAATGCTTGGCAGTGGAAGGTCCAGGAAGATATGGACAGATAAAGTGTCGATGGATACTGTCTTGCTTTGGGGATTTTCACTCACCGACCGTGGTTCCAACTTACCTAAGGCGATTGTAAGGACTCTAAAGGAGAAATATGCTGAAGCTGATCTGTAATTACCTTTAACACATTCCCCGCCATTGACGAGATTTTTCGTCAATTGCTTCAGGACGGTTCCCCGCCATTGACGAGATTTTCCGGCAATCGTAGTTACAGCCACCAAACGATAGATGGACCCACTGGCAATCTTGTCTCACTGTGCTTTCGACGATCTCATTGAATACGGCCTTGAAATAGGTGGAGGTTTGTTTGTATTGTAGTGTGGTTTAAACCAACTTGGCGGCGCTTGGGAGGCGTTTTCTCCATTTTTTGCGAAAAAAAGTGCGTATTTGTGAAAATAGCAAGTTTTCTAAAGCGTGTGGAAAGAAAGTGGTTGGACTTAGAACAAAATGGTTTGTGGTATCAGAAACAACGAGCTATGATCTTTCTATTGTTCCCATATTTCAAGTGATAAATGCCATAGATGAACTGCAGCGACAATGGACACTGACACACACATGATGTACAAGTTAGTAGATGTACATGATGTACCAACGCTAGGGTACTTCAGGCCAACACATTCCCAAGCATTCAGGCCTAAAGAATATCACTTGGAAAATATCCAAAGTCTGTGCTTGGAGTTGGATGCATTCCTACATTCAGCTCTCCCAAAAGTGC
>NMRB01003153.1:45600-58417 GCA_002633025.1 Notospermus geniculatus
GTGCGTTTGAAGACGGGTGGTCAAATTGTACATTAATTTTATTGGGCTTTCTCAATCGCACATATATTTTAGTCGTGCGTTTGAAGACGGGTGGTCAAATTGTAAGAGTATGTTAACTGTATACATTTTATGTATTTTTACATTGGACTTTGTCAATAAATTGCATGCGTTTAAGATGTGGCTTTACTAAATTATATTTCCAAAAATTTAATCAATTTCATACTTGTGTAGTCATGATCACTGGATGATTTCAAGGAAGAAATGCCATGGAAAAAAGCAATCAATAGGAAACAATATCTAATTAATTTTAGCAGAATTCATAACATTAATTGAGGGAAATCTGATATGTTTTTTCAAATACAATTTATTCATTTTTGGCTTAAATTTCAGCCAATTTAGTAATTGGGAACCTATTATAAAATCACTGAGTAATCCCAAATTTTGAAGTATCAACAAAATGGCCAAAAAATAGAGGAGAATTTCAAATTTGAAAAAAGAGACCTTGAAAATGTGCCAATATTTCTTTAATCGTTCTTTAGTTGTGAAATCACTTTACTTCATTGCGAACTTTTCAATTTTTTTGATGTTGTACGTATTACACACTTTTTTCAACCCACAAAAAGGAAAATTTCTCCTTTGAAGAAATGACCAGAAAAATGGAGACAAAGTTTTATCGTGCCCAATTTTGGAGATAAAAAAGGTCATCATTTTATTGAAAATACCAGATTTGACTTTGCGTAAATAGTTCTGACTCTGTTAGAACTGCATCTTCAGGTCAAATAAACATGTATTCGTTTGACATTGGATGCTGTTGAAGATATGGTACATGTATCTTCTTGAGTGAACGCCTCAAAAACACACATGAAACCAAAACGTCAAAGTTTTGATGTCATTGCGATGATGGTGGTGCTCGTTTAAAACCAATTATTCCTGTATTGTAGTTCAATGAGTTCGTTCAGTGAACGTCACCAGGGTATCTACATGTACTGTCAGTGTTCCTTGTTCAATCCAGGTGTACCAGAGGAGAATAGGAATGTAAGCCCGCTATACAATAGCCTGCTATTGAATGGCTATGTCTGAATGGTCATGGTCTTTATAGCCATTGATCCTAATCCCTCCTTGAACAATAAAACCGGACTTTGATTCCAGGGGGACTTTGATCCCCGTCACACCGGCTCCCATCGGATATGATGGCATTTTATCTCTGAGTATGGTGTCTCGAAATTGTGTTTCTGAAATATCCGAATATCACAATTTCTTACGATGTCGTGTTGGGCAGAACTTGTTGTTAATTCTTTAGCTTGTGCTTCTCCTTGACAAGCAAAAGCTTGGCCTTAGGGCTTTGGCTTGTAAGCCTTTGCTATGTTTTATGAATTCGGCCCATTGTCTGGCAACATCTAACTTCGGCCCAATGGAATGCGGATGTCATGTATTGTGGCAGAGTTTTTAATCATGCCTGTCGATCATTTGTGGTCGTTCTCCGATTGTTTGCGCTATCCACCGATTATTCAATAGCCGCGTGCGATTAAAGGTCCATGGATCAGCCAACTATCAGTTTCCTAACTTCCGCATTCCATTGGGTCAAAGTTAGATGTTGCTATAGACTTTAGGAAGTTAGACCGACAGAGCTACGGTATATTTTAAACTTTGAAATTTATCTTTTGTTTCCAGTGTTTACAATGTCTGACATTGTAACAAATTAACAATGTAACAATGTTACAAATGTAAATATATGAAAATAAAACTATTTTGACACTTGAATATAACAAATTAACAATGTAACAAATGTAAATATGAAACAGTCAATTTTTTCCTTAACCATAAACAAGAGACCAGAGGTTCTTAACACAAACAACAGACCAGCCTAGGGTCCAGATTTAACAAAGTCCTCGTATAACTCTACACGAGAAAAACACTGTCATGACTGTTCACTAAAAGGACGTGATAAAATGGCATGTACACATTATGTTCAATTATTTGGAAATGAACGTTCAAATACGTTCAGAAATCTGTCCATTCTGATCCGATCCTGATGCTGAACCTTAAGAATGTCCTGCAACTCATTTTGTTTTTCCGAAGCATCTTCAAGTAACTTGACTATTTTGTCCTGTGGTGACACTTTGTCTGACAATTTAGGTTTTTTAGCTTGCTTGACCATGCTGACTGGCTTTGCATATGGTGCTGCACTACTCTCCGCTTCATCTTCCTGTTCTGCAGCATCCTTGTTAATGATCACACCTTCCTTGCTTCCTGAATCGAACAATATTTTTGGTCTGACTGAAGCACGTGTACCATACAGGGCATCCAGCTGAGGGAAGTACTTGGGTTGTGGTGCACTGCCAACACCTGTTTTGCTTTGTTGATCAACAACTCTTTGTGTTTCTTCTTCATGTTTTTCCATTTATTGGCGCACTGATAAGCTGTTACAGATTCCACTTTTCTTGCAATTTATTGCCATAATGCTTCATGTCTATTAGCTGCTCTGAATTTAGCATCATATTCAATCCGTAAAGAAACCAGCAGAGCTTCTTCCGCATTATTCCAGAAATAAACTGACTGATAATCAACAGGAGCTGAGGTTGAACAAACGGCAGGGTCATTGTTATGGAGAGCAGACATGGTAGCGCTCGATGACACAGACTTGACAGGTGTAAAAGTCCTTGTAAACGTATCCTCAGGACGGGCTTGAGCAGCAGACTTCCTAAATGTACCCTCAGAGTGGGCTTTGTTAGCACTAGCAGACTTTTCAGCCTTCTTCTTGGCCTGGACAGGTGTACATGTACCACTAGCAGCATCGACAACATTGGCGAGTTTAATAGCAAGCCTCTGAGTGATTATCGGATTAGGTTCCATGACGTACCTTTGCAGTATCAGGGTTTAAAGTGAGGACACATCTGCCTTCAGTGATCTGGCATTTCAACCCCTTTGCCCCTCATCAGGAGTGGTTCATGGTGGGGCCAGAAAACAGGAGTTCTCTCCTGACTCGTCATGTACTCGTATGAAGCATGGATACTCAAGGAAAGCCTCCTCTTTTAGATACAAATATTCATGAATTTGTTGGAATGGGTTTATGTTTGGCACTTCCAGTAGTTTTTTAGTTGCTGTGTCATTTATCCTCTGGCGGGAAAGACGAAAGGCCAAATGCCATGTATGACCAGTCTACTTATATTGCACAGTCACTTGAATTGTTTGCCAAGCAGGAGACTATCTTCTTGAGGTCCGTAGTCTTTTGAAGTGTTGTACTCCAATGATCTGATTGAAATGGACACAGACGATCACCTTTATGCTTTATAGTCCAAAATCGGTGATTGCAGTGGTAGCAAAACTTGTCTGCACAACCAGAGACCCATGTTTGAGTCATCACTCATGAAACGAGTCATGAACGTTGGGATCATCGGATATGTGACCCGTGGCGATGTTGACTAGACCTGCCGGGTGCTGCTGGGGATCTAACGAGTCGATACGTCGGACCAGCTTTTCCCTTAACGCGGCTCTAGCGACGGAGTAGGCGGCGATCCTGGACGATGATTCGTCCTTATGTCTTTCCTCGTCAGGTCCTACGGCCTTTCTACTGTGTGCCATGTCAGCCAAGTCTTTGACCAATAGGAGCAGTCAGCCGCGCATATTGCTAACAGATGGCAGCACAGTCAGCGGACCAAATGTACAGGAAATCTATTATGATCGCTGCTCGATCGATAATGACTGGGTCCGCTAGATGCATTGAATTGGGCCCTAGTGACACCTAGTGGTCAACTCGCTGACAGCTCCTATTGGCTGCAGGAGTGTCCATCTCTTCAGTGCGGGTTGGTTTGGCGTTATGCCGATTATTCCTCCAGGCCCGTGTCCGTAGCTCATAAACGTGAATTCGATGAACATGTCGCTCCATATCCCATTCCACACCCCGGACCTGTGCCGCATCACATGTTCACCGTTCTTAAATTGACGTAGAATGTCAGATGGAAGCGATTCCATCTGACGTAGGTAAAGCAGTACATACCTGGCATAGTTCGTATGACCAGCTGCAAAGAAGTACGGCATCATGGATGGTGTGGTTAGAATATGGAGCTGCCAGTCTCCTGTCCTCTCGGCACGAACAAACTGCATCATAATAAACAGGTTTGATCAGACAGTCAATCCATAACTTTGCGGTTCTGCTAGAGGCAGCCTTCTTCTCAAGCGTGTTGATCATGTCGTCATGGGTATCAGATGTCATAAGTACCTCGCGGAGAACTTCTTCCACCAGCAGTCTCAACGCCCTTGTGTTCTGTGGAAAACTTGTTCCCGTCAACATTTTCGGCACCCCTCGAAACCGGCTTTAAGCACGTCTTCCAGGCCCGAATTGAGCATCAATGTTCCAACACACCCGACAAACCTTATAAGCATATGCATGCCTCCCAGTCTTGGTTTGAAGTCAACAAACTCTGTGGTGCTGTTCCGGATGACATGCACCATCACCGGCTAGAGCTGCTGGTCAGCCGTAAATACCGTGTATCGCTGGCCACAACGGTTGCTGAGCTTCTTTGCTTCGATCATGGCGGTCTTCATGGTGGTGGGGTCGCTGGGTGTCATTTGTATTAGAGGCAGATGCTTTACCTTGGTTGCTGCCCCTGGTCTGTTGCCTATCTCTCGGAGAATCTTCTTGTTGAAGCAAGAGAATTCTGGGGTTTCCAACCGACTTTCGGAATCTGAAGTCCAGTTCACTGGCCTGATTGGCAATTACCTGGGTCTGTGCATTGTCGGACATTTTTTTCACAGCCTTGACGTTTGAACCACTTGCCATTGGTGACTTCTTTGGTCCCTACTATTGCGTAGGTCTGATGATAGTTCCACTTTCGTACCTTTTGATTTCATGTAACGGCGGCCATCTTGGACGCCATCTTGGATTTAAGTTACATAATATATTGCCGACAATGGAAATGACCCACAAAAACCTATGTCTCGGCACCAAAATTATCAGCCTACTGTAAATATGAAAGAAGTATGACTGATGTCATGTAACGGCGGCCATCTTGGATTTACTGTTACATAATATTACCGACATTGAAAATGGTCTTGTTGGATTCCTTGATCCCCCAGGCCTGTGTCTAGACACATAAAATCAGTCATAACTTCTTCCATATTTACCATAGGCTGATAGTTTTGGTAACAGCGGCCATCTTGGATTTCTAAAAAGGGCTCAAAGGTGACCACCCGTTGGGACTCAAAAACTGGCTACACAAATCCATCAAAAGTAAAACTATATATGACATTTCCGGTGTCAGTGAAAAAAAATCATTTGGCTGCCGGACTATTAGGCTAACTTGGTAGGAAACATTGGTCCGTTGGCAACACCAGGCAACCAAACCATTGGCACAAATGCCAGCATGGGCAGCATTCATTTCAGAGGAAAATATCAATCTTGTCGTCACCTTAATACAGTTTTTCACTAATAATTCCCGCAACCAGCACCAGGTTGCAAAACTTACCACATTTCCAAAGAAAAGGAAAAGTCGACTGCACTCTCCGGAAATCGAACTTGGTCTCACTGGACGTCAGACCACCAGTTGTTGCAGCACGTCGCCAATGACGTCAAAAAATGACGTAGATTTTACATGTTTTACGTCATTGCTTGCGCTGAGGGCCTCCAACATCAGTTTCTCTTGATATTTCTGCAGCCTTTTCTGAAACCGCCTACCGCTGGTATGACGTCATGACGCAAATGTGGGAAAAACGACGCAAAGCCAGTATGGCTATATGAAGTTTCATTACCTTTCATTCATTATCCTAAAATCTATTGTTCACAATGCCTGGTGTCATTTGGAAGAACAGCGCCTGTAGAAAATTTTCATATGGAATACGATGTTGTATCTATAATAAAACTTAAAATATGATGCTTAAAACAAGTCGCATTTCTTTGTGTGACGGAGAAAAAACGTCAAATTTCTATTTGACCTTAACCTTTCTCTATGACCTTGGGTCAGGCACTTTTGAGTACGAAATACTAAAGTATAACAAGGAGGCGGGTATCAAAAATATACTAGCTCTACAAAGAGAACCAAAGTACCCTTTAACATATATACACTTTATACAAAGATATTCCAAATGGGAAAGTGGCTAACTAAATATTATACTGCTTATACTTTGGCTGCGGAGAGGACTGCCTTAGCGAAGCGACTTTGCTGCCCCGTCACATCCCTCATGTAAAACGTGGAAAAGGTTGTCTCTCCTTTCCAATTGGCTGCCGCCATGTCTTCCATGGGAACAGCTTTCGCCAACGCCGAAGACGTAGCGTGCCCCCTGACATCGTGTGCGCGACACTTGACCCTACCCTTGATAGATGAACTATCGTAGGCCCACTTGATGGTCTCTCTCATCCATCGACTTAGTGTGTCCGGAGAGCAAGGTCCCATGTCATAGAGCAAGGTCCCATGTCCCATTCGACATGTAGCCTATGTCAAGCAGTTCTTTACCTGGCTCTATCTCGGTACCTAGTCCCATTCGACATGTAGCCTATGTCAAGCAGTTCTTTACCTGGCTCTATCTCGGTACCTAGTCCCATTTGACATGTATGTCAAGCAGTTCTCTACCTGGCTCTATCTCGGTACCGAGTCCCATTCGACATGTATGTCAAGCAGTTCTTTACGTGGCTCTATCTCGGCTCTATTCATGTTCTGGTGATGATGCTCGTTTCAATTGGTTTACCGCACGCGAACCGAGCGTGTAATTGATAAGACACAGTGCCTGATCCACGTAGGATTTTGATTGACCTTTCGGGATGCAAACAACTAAAGGCCTGAACCCACTGTCGCGTTTTTCCCCCGCGGTGTTTTCCGCGGTGTTTTCGGTTGCATTGTGTCAAGACCTGTTGATTTGTGACAACGCAAAAAAGCATTGCACGGCAAACTGGGCAAAATCCAATGCAGTGTGTGAAGAACTTAAAAGATAATGTATCACGACTTCATTGTTTACATTCCATGTTTGTAAACATGGGATGTTTACATTATGTTATTTTGGTCTTTTGGGACATGCCAACCCACCAAATTGAAGTTTCGGTATCAAAAGGTTTTCTAGAGGGGCATGCCACCAACAAATTATTCATAAGACAAAGAAAGACTGGACATAAACAAACAAAATGTGGCCCGCGAAAACACCCGTGATACATTATCTTTAATCGAAACAGGGAGTTTGACACAGAAGTTGACCGCATGCCCAGGGCCGCATTCCTGGCCAATTTCACGCGGGTACAACTGATCAAATCAATATTCATGAATGAAGAGCATGAACCTGGTAGGCGTGGAAAATAGGCCCTTGTCCGCTACTTCAGTATGATAATTATGGACCATATTTACGAAGCGCAATTTTCCCCTGATCGCGCGCGACTGTCAAAATCGCAAGATTAACCTAAAGCGCGTATTTACGAATCAAGCGTTTATATTAGCAGCGCGTGGTCTGTGCACACACGAGCGGTTAATCGTTCGGTTAAGCTGCTTTTCCACGAGGCGTTTGCGGACACGGTTTCGGAGGCGGGAGGGGGTGCGAGTAAAACAGCTAAAGGGAAAAACAGCTTGAACCTGCTTTTCCACGAGGCGTTTGCGGGCGTGTGTGGAAAAAACCGATCCTGCTTTTCCACGAGGCGTTTGCGGGCGTGGGTGGAAAAAATCGATCCAACATATTTTGATTTAGCTGTTTCACTCGCACCCGCGACCGCCTCCCCTCGTGGCCTCATCTCCGAACCCAAACAGTTTTTATGTTATGCGATGGGTCACATATAAAGGAGATACAAGTAAAGAATATGAAATAGAAATCAGGTTTCTAAGGTGAAAGACATTGCTTCCTACCAGATTCGAACCCAGAGAAGCAATGTAGTACTAGTCGTCTCGATACTCCCAAATTTTTGACACCCCAAAAGAAAAATCCTTGAGTGGCATTTAAAGAAGGGCTTGAAAATATATAGTATAATATACACAACGTTTCTACCAGTGTTCCCTGGTCGTCTTCAGGTGGCTCCAAGTCAGCAGCCCATGAACATGTGACAGAAAACACAGGACATGTTATCGTCTGGGAAGGTGTTCAAATCCTCAATAGGAACTTAGAGGGAGATTACAAACGCAAACTTACCGAAGCAATTCAAATCAAAAGGCATAGCCCAGGAATTAACAGAGACAATGGTCTATTCATTCCCAGTGCATATGACTGTTTGATCAAGTGATATTGCAATCCAAACTAGAGAACGCTTATCCTGTATGAAACATTTAGTGTGTCATTTAGCCAACTGGGGTAGCGAGCATAAAGGGGTCCTAACCCAGGCCTAAGCCAGGCGTAGTGCTGGTCGAGGATAGGGCATCGACCAGCACTACGCCTGGCTTAGGCCTGACGTAGGGTTACGATCCCTCTATGCTCGCTACCCCTGAAGACGACCAGGGAACACTGGTAGAAACGTTGTGTATATTACACTTTATAAGAAGGAGTACCAAAATCTTTGTGTAGTGTACCCCAAAAGGAAAGCTGTCATGTGAATATTTTCAGCTCGTACTCGTATGTACTCACTGTAAACTGCAGAGGATCTGTACATGTTCTTGTTGGTTTCATCTATAATTTGTTTTATTTACATGTACGAACATGTGCAACCAAGTTGTGTAACGTGATACATATTTTTGAAATAAAAGTTATCCTGAACAATAGAAGCTGAGAGGAATCTTTTCTTGCATGTCTTGTCTTCATCTCAAGGCGTAGAGTAATTGAATGAATTGCTTCCACTTCCTGGTACAAAAACAGATGATCATAACACTCTGGAAAGGGTCAGTACATGTGTGCAGGAATCAATGTCCTAGGAATGCAAGTCCGCCAAACAATAGCCCGCTGTAGTAAGGTTATATTCGAGTGGTAATGGTCTCTCTGGCCATATATTCTAATAAATCCTTCGCTGAACAATAAGACCAGACTTTGATTACAGGGGGACTTTGATCCCTGTCACACCTTTACACCATACACAAGTCTTATAAACACTTTCAGAAATGATGAACAACAGAAAACACAGAAAAATCAATCATTTGCAGGCATTGGGTGAGGTCAGATTTCCGTGTATGTTCTGTGTTATGTGTTAGTGTTTCAGATCTGTCAGTTTCAACATTCACCACAGCCCCTTCAACACTGTTGATAAGGGGCTGTGGTTAGCAGCCTGTTAACAACCTGTTTACAGGACACTAACATCCTGTTAACAGGCTGCTAACAGCCTGTTAACATGAACATCGTTCACCAACTCATCCAGCAGCTCCTGTGTGAGTCTTATTTCTCTATCTGAAGGCGTATTACTTTTGGTAGGCTCTCGGACAAAGTTTTCACCCCTTTCCAGAGCAAACATCTTCTTGAACACAGTTTGTCAAAACAAAGATGGTTGTAACAATAACATAACACTAACATGAGAAATTCTGACCTCTTGACGGTGTAACAGATTCTTAACCACTAAGTGGTTAACATTTCTAAAATGTAGGGGAATTTCTGCATATTTTAACCAAAGTGTTCAAAATGAAGAGGGGTCTCTTCTAAGCAATTTAGTAAAAACCCCAGCTTATTTCATCAAGAATTACCAAAGTTATCAAGAAATTTGGTTTAACAGATTTCAGTCCACCTTGATTGAATTAACACCGCCTGTTACATGCCGGTTACAGGTCTGTTAGACTTAACATGTCCTGTAACAGGAGCTGTTAAAATAGATCTATTTAAACATATCTGTAACACTAACAGCCATGTTGCTTGGCTGTTTGTCGCGAGGTCAGAATTGGTGGTAAATGTTACCGATCTGTAACAGATCCTTAACATTGACACATAACACATAACATACACAGAATTCTGACCTCACCCATTGTTGATGGAGTAGGCATGAGTACACTTGTGACAGTCTGTGACCTTTCTCCAGTTGTGAGGTGGCACTCAATCCTGTGGACTAACACAAATCATTGCTGAATTTGAATAACAGCAAAGAAATATGTTGACCCAAAGGTTGAGCATGTCTGTACAAGATAGGTGTTGTACACTGAATATGCTTGAGGCATGGCCGAGGTTAGGCAAGAAAAGGACAGGACGTTGCAGCCGCATCTTCTACTACATGTATAGCATCCACCACCACACAACAGCCAGCTGGAAACGAAAGAAGCGAACTGAATACATGCAAACAACAAGCAAACATTCGTACATGTGCCACACCACAGATATGACATGACGACTGTAACCATGGTAACAGTGAGTAACAACAATGGAAAAGCATGCAGAAGTACACAAACCTAAGGCAAGAAATAATATTTTACAACTAGTCTAATTACTACAAAGCTTGCAACATTTACACCGCAAGGTACACTAGCTGAATTAGGAAAAGCATGCTTCTGATCTGTGGCTACAGCTACATTGAAGTAAAGAACATGCATAGGCCTAAAAACACTGAACAGAGGATGTGCAGCGACGATTGTGAAGGTCACTGCCGCGACGAGATGCCGCCATGTTGGACGTCAGGTCCAACGCATTCGTAGCTTCAGATGACGTCCAACATGGCAGACGTGCGAATTATGACGTCAATGATGACGTCACGTGAAGTTCCTCAATAGGTACTATCTGCGCGTGAGGGATTCATAATCTCCAAAAATAGAAAGCTCTCCAAGGCATCTCCAAGGGAGTAATTTTAAGAGTGTGAAAAGCGGTAACAGTAAAATTCGCCCCCAGGACAATTTGCCCCCGGACAACTCGTACCCGGACAACATGCCCCCAGACAACCCGCCCCTAGGACAACTCGCCACTAGGACAACTCGCCACTAGGACAAATCGCCCCTAGGGCAACTCGCCCCTAGGACATCTCGCCTCTTGGACAACTCGCCACTAGGATAACTCGCCTCAGGGATAATTCGTCACTAGGACAAATCGCCATTTGGACAACTCACCCCCAAATGCAGAAAATGTCTGATTTCCAGTATTTTGAGATGAATCCTCAGATGCCGAGATGTGCTAAATTTTAGATACTGAAGTCCTTCAGATGGGTTCTTATAACTTCAATTCTAAGCTAACTATATTAGGTTCTTTTGTGTAAATTTTGGCAATTTGTACTGATTTATCCACTGTTAAATCTGTCTGTGTTGGCATCTTTCTAAAAGCAACTTCCGTTAGCAGGGTGGGTAGAAAATATAGTGGAACCTGCCAGGACGACACCCCTGTGCTGAAGACACCAACAATTCAGTCCAAAATGGGTCTTTTTTCACTTTAACCTTTGTAATCAGGACACCTCTAAATTAAGAACAGTATCTCTCATTCCCAAAGGGCCGTATTCAAAAAGGGTGATTATCACGCGATTAAGACTTAGACGCGTGTAACTCCACTAAATGCACACACTTCCACCATGCATTTAACGAAGTAACACGCGTCTAAGTCTTAAACACCCTTTATGAATTTGGCCCAAAGTGTTCTTATAGAGTTGGTTCCACTGAAGGAGAAAACTTGATTAATTATCAATTTTTTGCTCAATTTGTAATACACGTATCATGATAATAGAGTATTAAATCATGATAATAGAGTAATAGAGTATTAGAGAAGCACTAGGTGAACTTGTGCCACTGTATTACAACAATTTTCAATTCTCAAAAGGAGCGTGAATATTTGCTTTCCAGCCTTTTTCAAACCACACTGCCTGATTTGTAACTGCTGGATCGACAAGAGTCACAATAGTGAATTTCTGGCGTTCATCATATTTATTTGTGATCTTGAGTCGATCCCTGTCCCAGAGCAGGGCTTGACATAAGCCGAGGCGATTTTCCAAAACACCCTTGCTGGCCCTCTATTCTAATCCAAAGTGATTGTTGTCCAAGGTCATGGATGGTCAATTTCAGCTAGACCCAGTTTATTATCACATTAATGAAATGAAGGCACGCAATAGGCCAAGGGTCAGCCAGCCATGGCCCTGGACACTTCAGAGGGCCAGCAAGGGTGTTTTGGAAAATGGCCTTGGCTTATGTCAAGCCCTGCCAGAGAAATGGAAGCGAAGTGATTTCCTGTTGAATGATCAGGACACAGTTGGTGACAAAATGTCGAATCCTGGTCGAACACAATGTGCCGTATTCAAAAAGGGTGATCATCGCACGATTAAGACTTAGACGCGTGTAACTTCACTAAATGCACATACTTCCACCATGCATTTGACAAAGTTAGACGCGTCTAAGTCTTAAAGCCAGACGCGTCTAAGTCTTAAAGCCAGACAGTATAGACAGATGTGTTATAATCGACGAGCATAGTCTCGGTCACCCAGCCGCTGTTTCGAATCTGGGGAACCGTAGCAGTACTGTGTGGCTGGCTGCACAAGACTACATACAGCATTGGGGATTCCCAAAACCTCGATGCAGGATAATGCTATAATATGTGGTTCAATGGTTCTATACACTACGCACACCTGTAAATGAGGTTGCACTATATTTCGGCCGAACTGGGGAGTGAGTAGCGGTGCATACTGTGCGGCTTTAAACACCCTTTTTGAATACGTCTCAATAGAGCTTGAGCCGCGGCTCATTATGACGTCACGTTTGACCTGCAGTCCGCCATGCTACCAGTCAACGACAAAATGCGCCACGTGCAAATCGCGTCATGGTTGAAGACGCAACACTCCACTTGCGCTGACGACAAACTGCACCACGTGGGTCGCCGACGTCATTTGACGTCAGTTTGACCGGCAAGATGGCGGATTTTTTCGTGATGACGTCATCGGCTCGAGCTCTATACATGTATTTTGAACTGTCGACCAAGTGTCGATCGCATGAATGGGGGGGGGGGGGTACAGGGTTCACATTGACCGCTGCATTAACGGCGG
>NMRB01003154.1:0-23660 GCA_002633025.1 Notospermus geniculatus
ATTTCCTTACTTCATCCATTCGCGTCGGGTCATCAAAGTCAATATTAATTACGTTCTGGAAAGAAGAATTAATGGCCTTGTAATAACTCATACTGGATGAATCTTCCAGACCTAACCTAGGTCAACCCATCACACAATAAACAGATACAATGTTTGAGGTGTAACGGCAATCAGTGTGTAATTAGGTGCAATATGCTGGTGTGTAATCTGTTATGTCAGAGTAAGAGTTCCCCCAGGGGTCACACAAGGGGCCAAGAACTCGGGGACATCAACGGGAAGTTTTCAACCTGTTATCAGGCTCCTCACAAATGTTACATAACAAGGAGGGTGGCAATAAAGGCACCTCTCCACGTAAGAGTTTTCTTGCACAAGTTGGCTCTCTATAGGCAACTCAACTGCGAGCAGTTGTTTAAATGTGACCCACCACGGCTAAAAGGCCCGCATGTCGCACAATGAGATAAGGAGTCAGAGCCCACATAATCAAAACAATGCATTGTAGGTGAAAAAAATTCAACATTGTGATTTTTGCAGAAAACCCTTCAAAAGCATCTTATTTCTTTGCTCAAAGAACCTTATCGCTGAAATTGAGGTAAAAAGGCATCAAAACCATGCTTTTGTAAAGGCATGCACATCTGAAAAATGGAAACAATGCCTAATTACGTAATCCTTCGGGCATCTTTAATTGGCTTTTTCTCAAAACTTCGCTTTATTTGAAGTCCGCATGCATCCCGACTTCAAAATGCTGTAACTTTGTCATTTTTTAAGATACAGACCTGTGCTATATCTCATTTTAAAGCTTACTGAATGTAGAATCAGGAAATACAACAATCTCAGAGTCCATAATTTGGTCCATGTGGGCCTTTTAGCCATGGTGGGTCACAAATNTCATACTCTGGGAATAAAGAGGGCGCTAGTGACTTACCATAATATCTTGGTTTATCTGTTTCTTCATACTCATTGGTTTTGGAGAATATGGCGGCAGTGTCTTCACTAATTCTTTTGCACAGGATTCTATTGCGGCGATTTGGGAATCCATGAGTGTGATTTGAGGCATCGGGGACGACGGTTTGTCGAGCAATTCCTGAAATTTGTGATAGAGATCATATGAAAACACAGTGATGCACAACCTGTTGTGGGAGGCTGGAAAGGAGTAAAGACATGCACTGCTCCACGTGAGTGGTACTAACATCTTTTATAGATCCACCTCCATTGCTGGCCGTTGCTGTCATGGCTGAGAATCCCTTGCCTTCGCTGGACGATGGCATCCATGTTTGTGCCGTCACGGTACCCGAACTTCCCGTACCCGGCGACAAAGCCGGTGTATTATTTGCTGCAGTGGTACCAGTCGTCTGTTGAGGTGGGGTCGTTGTTATGGTGATGACCCCCTGGGTTTTTGGTACCAAGGAGGCAGAATTTGATGACGAAATTGTGCTTGAGCTTGGTATCAAATGAGTAAATGCAGCTGAAATGACAGAATTCAAAATTTGATGATTCAGCAATTATTGAGAAATGACGTCTCATCAACAACTAGGTTGAACTGAGGTCATTTGACCAGCACAACACAGCACTTGACAACATAACTGACAAAATATGTGAGGCGGTCTAGGAAAACCCGTCGGATGTCGCGTTTGAGGAAAGTGTTAATGACCTTGGTGAACCCGCACATTTCAACAGCTGAAATGTACGTAACAAGTAACAGTAACAGATCAATGCACAGGCAATCTGACAGCCCTTGTTGATCATTCAGCGACTTCCGACGGGTTTTCCTAGACCACCACACATATGTGAGATGGTCTAGGAAAACCCGTCGGATGTCACATTTGAGGAAAGTGTTAATGACCTTGGTGAACCCGCACATTTCAATAGCTGAAATGTACGTAACAGGTAATAGTAGCATATCAATGCACAGGCAATCTGACAGCCCTTGTTGATCATTCAGCGACATCCAACGGGTTTTCCTAGACCACCACACATATTTCCTCATCCAACTTAAAAAATATTTCAGTTGACCATTTTTCAAGTTAGGCGTCTGCTGATGAAAAGAACTTTGTGAAATGCTTTATATGATTATAATATTCATCATCTACCAATTCATTCATAAATGAACTCACTGGCTGGGAATGCGTCAAAAAATCGACACCTGAATTCAGCCATATTGGCTGACAACTGAACAATCTGCGTCAGTGAACAGTTATCATTGGCAAAATGATCGCTGTGTTATCAAAAGGCACAACAATCGTCAATGCGCCATTTTTAAAATCGTAACGCAGTGAAAGATCGTGAAATTGCGGGAATCAAATTTCGCCAGCCTTCAGGGACGAGCTAACGTCACGGCGATGCAGGATCCGGTTTCAAAAGGAATCGAAGGCATCAAAACACTGCAACAAAAGCCGCCATTGTTCGTGATTTGTTACAGATTTATTCAGCTTTGTTCCTGGTGGCTCTTGCAGCAGACGACCCAGTGTTGGTGTTGCCCCCGGGGCAGCGAACAGGACACCCGGGTGTGATTGGTGGGATCAGTTCCGTGATATTAGGTTCAAAATCAAATGTTGAATGCGCTTTATGTTTTGAGGCAAGGCCACCACGGTTTGGTCATTTAAGTCTCTACCTCAGACTGTCGGAAGCGGGATATCGCCGCAGCAAACGTATCCATTTTCAAAACAGATTGGGGAGGCTATAATTATGGGCTCAGAAAGAGTAACCGCTAAATTAGCATGCTTAATGAGCAGAGATATTCCTAAAAAAATGCCAATGTGCGCCATGTGACCTCCCATAATAGGTAGGGCAGGGGCGGGTCCTGGTTTTGGGAAAAGAGGGGGCGCCTGTGCTAGGAACATCAAAATCTGCGTTGAATTTCAATGATTTGCTCCAAATTTCAGAATTTCATGGCCGATTTTACAGATTTGTTGGCCAAAAGGTGAGGTGTGTGTCCTGGACGCCCCCTTTGGATCGGTGCCTGTAGGGCCAACATCTTCAAGTACCGGTAGCAGATGAGTCCGGGCCTAGGAAGGATGGACACATACCTGGATTGGCCACCCATTCTTGTAGCGCCTTCTGCAACCGGCGGACATGAAGCGGTTTCGCCGCCATGCCAACCAATGCCATTATTTCAAGGAATTCCTCTTCACCGGCCTCGCACAACTGTTGGACATCGTCCCCACCTTGGCTGATAAACGTTTCGTAATATTGAAGAAGGTTGGCCCGATGGAGGACACGGTATAGTTCAAGCTCACCCTGGGTGATTGGTGTATGTGTTGTTGTGCTCATGCTCCTGTAAAGAAAAGTGGATTCTACAAGTCAGTACTACAGATGACATTATAGACAATACAGTACAACCTCTCTATTCCAGGGGCGTAGCTAGTGGGCTAGTGGGGGCAGAAAGTGACAAAACAAATTTTTTCTCTAAAATGTCATTTCCCCTCTTTGAGCCAAGTTATTGTAGTGTCAGATGTGGGGAAAATGCATCTGAGAGGGTGCAGATTTTCAATTTTTTTCTGGCCCCAGCCCAGACCCCCCTCCAGCTTCACCCTTCAGACTCGAACAATTTTTGCCCTCTACGCCATAAAAGCTAGCTACACCCCTGTATTCAGGACACCTTCGGACCGAAAAATGTTGTCCTTAGAAGCAGTATCCGAATTACACAGGTCCACAAGAAAAGAAGTTACCAATTTGAGGCTGAAAGAAAGGTGCCCAGCTGGTGCAGGTACATATCTACCAGGTGCCACTGTTTACAGGATGTTACTACAGATACTAGTATTTGTGTGGCGGTCTAGGAAAACCCAGCAGATGTCGCATTTGACATGTTTGAGGAAAGTGTTATGGCCTTGGTGAACCCGCACATTTCAATACCTGACATGTACTACCTAACAGGTGAACAGCAGCTAGGCCAATTTGTTGGCCAAAAGGTGAGGCGTGTGCCCGGGACGCCCCCTTTGGATCCGTGCCTGTAGGGCCAACATCTTCAAGTACCGGTAGCAGATGAGTCCGGGCCTAGGAAAGATGGACACATACCTGGATTGGCCACCCATTCTTGTAGCGCCTTCTGCAACCGGCGGACATGAAGCGGTTTCGCCGCCATGCCAACCAATGCCATTATTTCAAGGAATTCCTCTTCACCGGCCTCGCACAACTGTTGGACATCGTCCCCGCCTTGGCTGATAAACGTTTCGTAATATTGAAGAAGGTTGGCCCGATGGAGGACACGGTATAGTTCAAGCTCACCCTGGGTGATCGGTGTATGTGTTGTTGTGCTCATGCTCCTGTAAAGAAAAGTGGATTCTACAAGTCAGTACTACAGATGACATTATAGACAATACAGTACAACCTCTCTATTCCAGGGGCGTAGCTAGTGGGCTAGTGGGGGCAAAAAGTGACAAAGCAAATTTTTGCTCTAAAATGTCATTTCCCCTCTTTGAGCCAAGTTATTGTAGTGTCAGATGTGGGGAAAATGCATCTGAGAGGGTGTAGATTTTGAATTTTTTTCTTGCCCCCTCCAGCTTCACCCTTCAGACTCGAACAATTTTGCCCCTCTACGCCATAAAAGCTAGCTACACCCCTGTATTCAGGACACCCTTCGGACCGAAAAATGCTGTCCTTAACTGAGCAGTGTCTGGATTACAGAGGTCCACATGATAAGAAGTTACCAATTTGGGGCTGAAAGAAAGTGCCCACCTGGTAGAGGTATAGGTGCCACTGTTTACAGGATGTAGTATTTGTGTGGCGGTCTAGGAAAACCCAGCAGATGTCACATTTGACATGTTTGAGGAAAGTGTTATGGCCTTGGTGAACCCGCACATTTCAATACCTGACATGTACGACCTACCAGGTGAACAGCAGCTAGGCCTAAGCAGATCAAAGCACAGGCAATCTGACAGCCCTTGCTGATCATTTAGCGACTTCCAACGGGTTTTCCTAGACCGCCACACATTTGCCTCCTGAACATGGTAGTATTGAAAATCACCACCTGGTGTCATTTCTACAGAACCAGACCATCGACGTTCCCAGATAAACACGAGAATTTACCCCTTATTCCTACGTCTCCTAACCTTTCTAAGCGGAGTGGGGCATGATGTTGTAGGAAGCTGGGAAGGTTATCTACGCTAGCAAAAACAACGATGATCGCTGTAACAGAAATGCACAAAGAAGAGAGGCCTAATTTCGCAAGGGATGTGCATGAAACAGATCCGACGGACAAAGTGACCAATGAGAATCTCGTGCAATCATTTATATTTTTTACACCACGGAGAAGCAATAAAGGTTTTTCCTGTAAACAGAGACAACAAGAGACGTGTTTTTTGTGCGGCATCAGCCAAAACATAATACTACACAACACACGATCTATAGCACTGTTTAAAGAAAAATAGGCAAGCCCATGTTTTTGTTCAGTCCAGCGAAACATTATATTATACAATGCTACTGTCTTTTTGACTGCATCTTGTAGAAAAATTCGGCATAACGCAATACATTGTTTTTTGTAAAGAATGACGCAAACAGAAGATGTGTTTTTTCTCGGAGATACGACGCTGCGATTTGCAAGTTCCTATTTTTATATATTCCCAGGGCAAACGTGATATGGGTACATTACAATAGTCGTGCAAAAATTGTCAGAAATAAAAGGAGAATGATACTCAGTAATAAGGTGAAAACTTTGGCTGACTTTTTCACAGGATTATGACACTTTTCTTACGTTGCGCTCTACGAATTATTGTTTTATATGCAACATGGTATGATACAGTCAGACCTCTATATAATGGACACTCCACCTTTATTGACAAGCCTTTCCAAAAGATTTTTGTTCAGATTAGAAAAGTTACATTGATATGATCAAACATCTCTTGTACACGGACAGCAACAGGGCTGACCCCGCTGTCTTAATGAAGAGGTACTTTGTTAAGAGGAATCCAAATGATGACGTTGACCAGTTCACAGAAAGATGAATTTATAGACAAATCCCAAATTGACATAAACGAGAAAGATCTGCGCACTTCCGCCGAAACCGCAAACACAACCTCGGTCTGAAACTGAATGACGTGACGCAGAGAACCCCACGAAATTGACTTTGACGACGTTGCGTCAGAGTCGACCATTGCTGAATCCTGGATTGCGTCACACCTACTGGTTTCAGATTGAGGTTGTGGTTGCGATTTCGGCAGAAGTGCGCAGATCTGCGAATTCGAGAATCGTCTATCCTCAGTGGCAAAGGTGTTAGCTTGAAAATCCCCCTTAATATCATGGTGGAGGGGTCCCTCCCTTTGTCGAGATGGCACCTTCCTCGTACGGACACCGACATTCAATTAAATGGGACATTTCTCACAATGCAATCAGGCCACACCTGTCAATCCAAAGGAGTGTCCTGATATAGAGGTTTTATTGTTGTACTTAGTCTGCATTCAGAGGTGTCCTTATAACAAGGGTTTATTTGTAGAAATGACCTTTCCGGCCTGATATCCTATCCTGTTTTCCAGGGGGGGGGGGGCCCTAATAGAAAGGTTTAACAGTACTTTGCATTGAGCGGTGTCCTTATAACAGAGGTTTAATTGAATAGAGATGACCTTTCTGGCCTGGTATCCTGTCCTGTTTTCC
Source organism: Notospermus geniculatus (assembly GCA_002633025.1). Lineage (NCBI taxonomy): Eukaryota > Metazoa > Nemertea > Pilidiophora > Heteronemertea > Lineidae > Notospermus > Notospermus geniculatus. The sequence continues at coordinate 6,583 of NMRB01003154.1, forward strand.
AGGCGGGGCCTAATACAACGGTTCAACAGTACTTTGTCTACATTGAGAGGTGTCCTTATAACAGAGGTTTATTTGAAAAGGGATGGTCCTGTTTGGCCAGGTATCTTGGTAGATCTAAGACTGTACCGGTACCACTGATACTCTCCAAGATACTTTTGATAGAAAGTTAAAAGACAACCACACAAGTTGATTAAATAAAACAATCCAAGAACCGCGTTGAATCAGAATGCCAGCACTCAGTTACAAATGCGAAAATCCCTTTTTTCCATCAACCAGGAATTATTTGATGCATTGTATTGATGTCGAACAACGTATCTCGGTATAATTCGCTCCAGCAACAAAATATACTGTCTTTTTTCAGATTTTATAGACTGACAATCAGACATGTCAGATAGTCCCCTAAAGCAGACGCCATTCTTATATTGTGAAATCAAAGATGGCTGACAACTGTCGGCAGAAAGTTGTGTTTGTAATGGAAAAATAGAATATCCTATTTTTGGTCGCCACGGCAGAAGTTCAAAGACACACCACAATATTTTCTTTTCTAGAAATCGACAGTGTCTGGGTTGAGTTTTTTTGTGGGTGCAAGGAATGAATACCCCTGCAAGTCCTCAACCAACAGCAAAGTTGGCGGTGTGGGCAGATGGAACTTCTTAAAGCCGCCTCTCAAAGTAAGAGTTTTCCTGCAGAAGTTTTCTATGATTGAGCAACTCTCAGCTTTACAAAACTGGACGGGCAATGGGGACGATCCCACTTTTTCAATAGGTGTCACTAGTGGTTAAAACTATTGAAATTTAAAGTCTGACATCCCGGTCCTGATCAATTTCCCACACAAAAGGTGTCCATTGTATTAGGACCGGGTTTCGGTGTGCTCCTCATTGTTTGTGTCTTTTGTCTGAGTGTAAGTCGTAAGGAAAGAAGCAACAGTGAATTTCCGCACGAGAAAACATGCATTTGGTTACCGGTAGGCCTATTCAGCCAAATGTGGTCAGATTTCCTGTCCAAAGAGACTGGAGTCAACACCCCAGTGGAAATATAGCCGCGGTTACACTACAAACAATCCCCGGGGGTTTAGCGGTCACACCTATGAATTGCCGTGCTTGAAGAAACCCGTGTCTGAAAAACACGGGTTTTTGAAACACGGCAAACTCGCCGTGCTTTTCAAAATTCCCGTGTTTTCGTTAGTTCTTAGCACAGCTACAGACGGCGCAGCCGTTAAGTGACGTCGTTTTCGCGCCTCCAACAATGTGTCCCAACAGAAATGACCGAAGAGTCAGTGCATGCAGCGCAACTGTCGCCGGGCTCCTTAACTACAATGTAGTGGTGTGACCTCTCGCCGGNCATGATCGCTGGATGGGTATCAGATCACTTCGTCTCCGAAAATTTTCTGCCAGGATCAGTTTAACTCAGAAAAATTCTCATTGGATGACTTATGGATCATTTTGGGATGACAAATAGATGAGTAGAATGGTCATCAGATCACTTTGATCGACACCCGATCAACATCCAATCGCTTGGATCGGTATACGATGGCTTGATCGGTCAAAGATCATTACTGTATCGTTATCGGATGACCAACAGATCAGTAAATTTCAGGTAGGGCAGTTTCTATGCCACGATTTTTTTCTTTTGAACTTCAGTATGGAACTGTAATACCGGTACGTTTTTGTGTACAACAGGTACCCGGTACCATGATATGAATACCCAGACCCTGCCAATATGAGCTTAAAGGGATCACCTACCTAAAATTCCTCATGTGAATAAGATATGTGGAAAAAAAATCACGGCCTCTTTCGACACACTGAAAGCCTAGTTGAGGTTCGATCCCACGCCAATATGACTTGAAATTGTCCGATCTATCTGTCCAGAATGTGAAGTGAAATAGACACAGCTTTTCTCTCGACAATAAGCCTCAACAATGCTGGACGACAACCCGATGTGTGGACTAGCTGCCAGTATACGTGCACAGGCTGGCGTTCCCTTCCCTACCACAAGAGCTTTACACACCTGTTAACTTCCACCGACCCAGGTACCCACATATATGCATAATAAAAACCTGCTGGTCTGGGGCATGATTGTGTAGATCTAGTCAGGCACAGGGCAAATCCAGGCTACATATGTTGACTCAGGCCTAGGCCTACACTTTACATGACCCCATGGGTCTTGTGACCTTTTTATAACTCTGATTATCCCCGGGGTTACCCTGGTCGGGCATGGGAGCACCTGGACTCAGGCCAAACCTGTCTGTCAGAATATTAGCAGATAGGCCTATTGACTGGGGTCAATCTAATTGCATCATGCAGGTTTAGACCTCTCTGGACAATCCCTCCCAGACAAGCCTCATTGCTTACAGTACAGACTTGGAAAAGTGGAATGTGCTCCATGAACTGTGTGGGTCTGGGAAAGAATGTGACGATGGGGGTGGAGGTTTGGCAAGGCCTACACTCTACCGGTACATGTGACAATCAACAAACCCTTGACATCGATTCAAGATGGGACAGGGAAATCAGTCATTGTTTGACATTATTTTGATATCAGGGTAGAATTATGCCCAAATCAAATGAAATCCAGATTGATAGGAGACCTAACCCTGACACATGACCAGATGCCCACCAGTTCAATGTCATTAACCACTTAGGCCTCTCCATCATAGTCATGACTTTGGGTCGATATCAAACACAAATTGCTGCAACATTCATAATTGAGGCCAACTTCTGACCGAAGCCTACATGCGACATGCAGACGTGAAAGTTTTCGCTCTCAATGGGCAATTCATGATTGTTGGTGTCTGTATGCCTTTTACGAGGGTGTCTACAATCCAAAGATCGAAGATTTCAATAATCCAATGACCTGCTATAGAACGATGATTATAGACACCCCTTTTACGATACCAATGACACAAATGACTGCCCATAGCTTTCTATGGTTGAGTTACCCATAGAAAGTCCAGAAAACTCTCATGTGAGGCACCTAACCCGCTGTATTGAATTTTACGATATTTTGAAAATGTTAGGAGAGTGCACATAGACGTCTCATGGCCTCTTGTAGGCCCCAAAAACGCTTGCCTCGTACCTACTTCAGCGAATCAAGGCCTAGTTTTCAGCACACATTAGAAAAAACGATAGGGAGAGCTCTAAGAGCGTAGGCCTAGTACATTTTACACTACAATGACATCGTCCACTGACGTCGAGAATCGCGGCGATGATTTGTGCTTTTCCAATGAGGAACCCGCGTGCCGGAAATCCCGACAGGTCGGCGCTGCGAGCAGTGCGACCGAAACGACGTCATTGACGTCGTTTTATGTGTTGACGCTACGTCATGAAAAAATCCGCTGTACATTTTCTACAGAAAAAATGAGATAAAGACGTTGCCGAAATCGTCATCTACGTCTTCATTTTAAGGAAAAAAGCATTGCAAAATTGCAGACATTTTCATCTGCTACAAGATGGTGTAAATTTGAATGCCAGGCGACCGAAACGAAAGGGTGATTTTCACGCCAGAAATGAATGGAAATAACGCTAGAAAAAAGAAACTTCGGTCGCACTGCTCACAGCGCCGCGTCGTGACGTTAGTTCCTCCGGTTCCTCATTCAATACAGTCCCAGATAGCAACGATCGGTGCCCCACCGGTGGCAGAAGAGCGGGAAATCAGCGCATCGGCGGCCAGCAACGGTCTTTGGTGGCCCACCGTCGGGCCACTGGCGGAAAACGGACTAGAGGGGTATTGGTGGCAGCCACCAGTGGGCCACTGGTGGCAGATGAGGGGCAAATCAGGGGCCACCGACTGGTGGCACATCGGCGACAGCCACCAGTGGGCCACCGGTGGCAGAAGAGAGGCCACTGGAGCAGCGGGATATCGGCGACAGCCACCAGTGGGCCACCGGTGGTGAATTGGTGGCAAACATATATCTTTTTCCTTTACAAATTGTACAAAAAAAATTGAATTTCTCAACCAATTCTTAAGCAACTTACTCCTTTTTACAATTATAAATCATCGTAAGTCAAACAAAGTTTGTACCGGTGGGCCACCAGTGGCCCACTGGCGGGCCACCAGTTCGACCTGGCGAGATAACAATTATGTTCTAATTCGCAATAATTTAATACAGAACCGACGACTCACGAAAGCAAACATATAAGAATGTTGATAAACTATGGTTTGAAATCTGAGACACAAATTTTAGGTTGTGGTTGTTTCTCTTTCAAAATTATATTGCATAACATTGGTTTTATCTAAACCATAGACAATAATTTTTGCTGTGCATTGGTATACCCCATCCAACTGAACTCCACGTCAAACGCTTCTCGGCCTATTGGCTAAGATTAAAGTTTGATATTTAAGAGGTGCGGACTCTGCCTCATGGTGAATCTGCCCTTTCCCTTGTGCTGACTTGGCTCAAGCAAGGCGGGGGAGTTGTACAGGAAGAAATTGCAAATTAAACAATCAGGACCGATATGGCTCTAGCTACGTGTTAAACTGCCACCAGTGGCCCACTAATTCGCCCACAAGGTGCCCCCGAGATCACATCAATTTCCCTCTGCTGAGCCACTCATTTCCCCCCGGTGGCCCACCGGTGGGGAGGTTTGCATTACCACCGGTGGGCCACCAGCGACAGCCACCGGTGGGCCTCCGGTACTGCATCCAGTGGGCCACCGGTGGCCCACTGAAAATTGTTATCTGGGGTGGGGCTTTAAAGTCAGAGACCAACATTAATTGAGGAATGTGATACTGCCACGTCAATAACAGATTTGCATCTGTTTGTGACCTTGAGCAAACACTTGACACACATCACGCCAGATATTGCTGAAGAGTCAGAACCCAACAAACTCGTAATGTGCGCAATCAGTTAGCACGTTCTACACAAAGGATTTTTCCAATGTATACCATCATTGCCAAATATAGTATGTAAGCTAAGATTGGTTCTTAAGTGCACGACCGCTAGGACCACAATGCAAGATACTGGGTCATAATGAGGGCCTACCCCTCAACATAACCAAACACATGGCCAAGTACCACTTATCGAAAGCTATTACCAACATCAAACCCACACATCCAGATATAATAGCCCGGGACCCCCACATTATATATGCCTCTCTCCATAAATTAATATTAACCTAATCATAATGCCAGTATGTTGGCCCGGGCTGGCAACGTTTTTATGTATTGTTCTCCGCATGAGAATGTGGCCTGTATGCCCATATGGCGTCGCCCTTCCCACATTCTACGTCCAGACAACCCACAATTAAGAGATTTTCCCAGGCTGTTGTGCAGTTTCACACCAGGTCAGTCAGGTGCTTTACTTACAAGGTTGTGGGTTCCCATATATGGGAAAATGTCCCATAGGTATGGGAGAACGACCCATATGTTTGGTCAATATGGGACACAAAAAAGTTGGGGATATGAGGAAAGGGGTGGGGTGGGTGGTATGAAAGAATTAAGTCTAGTAAATCATTTTACAACCGTTTTATAAAGATCAATGCTTTTGTACAGCAGATTGGAAGCAAAAGCTTTTACTTCTTTTCAATCAGGAGCCATGCTATGCTTTTCCTTTGCCCCACCCTTGGCCAAAAATACAACACCTAGCCCGGGACACCTAGCCAATGAAATCTCAGAGGAGTGGATCTGTTTCCCACTAAAGCCATAAGAAACTTTGAGAATCATGGGTGCTATAGTCCTCTTCTATACTGACAGAGTGTAGACATGCGGGGGGTCCAGGGTTTGGGAAAAGAGGGGGTGCCATGTACTAGGAACTTTGAGATGCACCAAGTTCTAGAATTTCACGGTTGATTTTAAAGATTCGTTGGCCAAGGGGGGGCGTGTGCCGGGTGCACCCCCCCCCCTTGGATCTGCACCTGACATGCTCCTGTTTCCACCTACATGAAATTCAAAAAATTGCAATGGGTAGGCCTGGGCCAAAAGATAGGGCCTACACCAGCAGTGGCCTGTGCCGTTTAAGAATATTTCTTGGAAGAGAAGCCCTTTCACATAATCACACAAATTGTCATCATTTAACCCCACAACTTCACAAGTTAACAGAAGCAGACGACACCTGCAGTGCATTATGGGATAGCTATAACACCTCCAATTATCACCCTCCCAGTGTGAATGTTGTTTTCCACGACCCCTGGGATCTTGGAATAAAAAAGGTGTCAATAATAACAAAGGCCAAGATCCCGGGGCCTAGATATTTGTATCACAAAAAAATACAGGGGAGGGACGGGAGTTTGAACAGCCGCTTGACGGGCCTGCTACAATGTATACCGTTATGTATACGTAAATATACACAGAACGCTGTTCACGCAGAAAATAGTGTCGTCTGCTACAATCGCTGAACAGACCAGGAAATGCAAGGGAATCAAAAAACTTAGTTTTGGGACACTTGGCCCGTTCTTTTACTCGAAATTCCGACAGATTTCCGGTCTAGTACAGGAGTAGTGTCGTCTGCTACGATATTGGCAAGGTAACAACACACTGCGGCATGTGTGATAGGCCTATACAAAGTATCGTAGGCCTGTTCAATCTCAGTGCAGCCACCACCATTGATTGCCTCTATATCTAACCGCGCCGAGGCCAGGGCTGGGAATTTTTATGCCAATGGACAAAAAATAAACACTTCAAGACCACGTGTAACAAACTATTATATGTAAAGGCGGGAAAGATGGTGATGCCGGCGAATCAAGTGAAAACAGTTTAGTAATCATCGACGAACTCCCGAGTTCCAAACATGGCGCCGAGGGGCGGACGACCGAAGGTATCCAAGATGGCGCCGCGCGTGATGAGAATCAAGACGAGGGATTTGAGGATTTGAAGACCGAGAGGGACCCAGGGGCTGGAGGGGTTGGTCGTGAGGGTGGTCAGGCTACTGAGACATCTCGATCAGATGGAGAAGAGGCCACGGAAAGCATGGAAGTCATAGACGAGAACGAGGTCAAAGGTGAAGGTCAAATCCTGCCTTTGGATACTTTGCCGACCTCGGACAACTCGAAGGTCAAGGACATACAAGATCATTTGAAAGAAACCATCATGCTTCTTCAGGTCATCAACATATTGTCTATCGTCGGTCGGTATCTGCGCATCACTTGCAATGCAACTGCAGACGATGCTGGGTTGGTTATCGGCCAGCAGGAGGCGCTGTTTGAAACCTTAAAACTTTGCGACAGCTTATCTCTGATGATGCAAAGCCTGCAATCTGGCGCGAACAACATCTTGGAGAAACTTAAAATCGCCTACTTGTATCTTTTGGATGGTTTCCCCGACTTTGCCACGGCGGACATAGCGGCTATTTCTAAGGACGTCGATTCCATGAAGACAGCCGTGGGGAAAATGCAGGCACGTATCTCGGTCACTGCCGACAAGGTACAGGGGACGAAGAAGGAGGTTGACAGCGTTTTGGTCGATCGCGAAACAAATCTTCGAAAGGCTGAAGACAACCTGGCGAAACTAATGGACTGGGAGGAGAAAACTGCAACACCGGTTGCCGCAAAACAAGGCCCTAGCGGGATTTCTAAACGGTTGGAACGATCCAAAAGAGACGTGTTGTCAAAGTTTGCGCTGGTTTGGTGCTGGTTGACGAAACTGCTGACGTCTGCGGCGGTTACAGTTTACGGACTCCTCGTAGCATTGAAGAACTTCTTCGTCCGAGGTGTGAAACGCGTCCTTGCGACTTTGTACGACGTTGCTACCCTCCTGTTCCTTGCCCTCGTCTTTGTGGCTCGAGCATTGTTGGCGATCGGAAGTTACTGCATCTGTTTTCCACCACTGATCCTACTATTTTGTTTCCTCCTGGAATGCGCCGTTAAGTTTTCGGTGTGGATATCATTGGGTTCACTTCGAGTTTTACGAGCTGTATTCGTGATCTTCCCAGTGGCGGTAATCACCTGGGCTGTCACCAAGTTGTGCAGGCTGTGGCCGATTTCCACCCTCAGGCCGAAGGTTTTGTCACTTCTGACAGCGGCCGAGAAGACGACCTCAATACCACCGAATAAGCAAGTCACGGAAGGAATTCTCAAATTCATCGGGGTCAACGGCAGGAAGAGAAAAATTGAGGCGGAGTCAGGTCTGTCGAGGACTTATAATGCCCGGCCACAGGCGAGCGACGATAGCCTTTCGCTTCGGCGTCGCCACACCCCGGTACCTTCTGACGTAGAGGAGGGGACAACCGCCGAAGTCGTAGAAGCTGCGGCACCGAAATCGGCCGAGAAACCAGGACAGACGGCGCACCCTCCTGCGACGCGACCACCGAGACCAGATAGTCCAGAAATACGTGGCATGGAGGTGAATGTTGAAAAATACCGAGAGGCCATCTGTCGGGTGAAACTGGTCTCCACCATCGTCGACCTGACGGAGCCATTGTTGGGCAGCCTGGAAGGCATCTTGCTGAAGTCATCAAAACTTGTTGAGACGTGGTATGACGAATGTGTGAATGTGGTAGAGCCGAGTATGACCATGACGGTTAAGGCGGCGGAGAAGCTGGACCAGGAGGGGAAAATGAAGTACTGGAACTCAATGCAGTTTCAGCAGGAGGTGATCAAATACTATTGCAGGTGAGTCGGCTCTAAACACGGGAAGCCATGTTGATGACGTCATCTCTACATTATTCCCAGGAAGTGACGCCAGTGTTTGTTTCGATTGTGATTTTTGCCATTCCCGTTCTTGGAGGAATTATCGCGGGACTTTGAGGAAGAAACCGCCGTCGGATCTCAGCTCTAATTGAAGGAGTATCCACCGGACTTGCGGTACCGCGCGTCAGCTCCATGAACGTAGCGCTTGCGTTGTGTCAGTGTTAGCAAGACAATCTCTTGAACTCTCTAATGTCACACATTTACGTCTCCTTTTTCCAGGTGGCGCGCCCTGCAAGTCTATGCCGAAAAGAACAGATCAATTCTTCGGAAGGTCCGTCAACAAATTGAAGATTACTACACGGAAAATCTTCGGCCGCGTGAGGCGGTGAAGTTCTCCTGGACCCTGGCCGAGAAGGAAGAGGACACTAAAATCCAAGAGATGTGCCAGTGTTTTCAGCGACGCATGGCCAAGGATGACGTCAAGGAATGGGGCGAAGTTGCGTCCGGATTGCATCTAGTTTGATGACAGCGTCTCTCCCATCCCCAGTGCAGTTAGGCGCTAAACGGGGTTTCCCGCGTAAATGGGGTTTCTGGCTTAACGGTTCCCACAGCCATTGCTTTCGTTTTTCCAATGGACAAACAATAAACGCTTTCAGCACCCGACGGCTTCACCTCTGACCATGCTGACGTTCACGCGTGAAAAATCTAAACCGCATTGGCAAAGAAGGCGCCTCCTTTTGCCCTGACAAGTTAGACTGGTCCCCTGCCTTCAATGGCCTCATCTTATGCTTGTATAGTGGAGTGTCTCGGGGCAGAGGAGCAGTCTACCTGACCAGGGTTCCAATAACTCCTACCCTCGCCCAGTGACGGGCGCGTAGTTGAAGGGCAAAGTGACAATAGGCCTTGATATGTCAAGATGAGGGGTCAGAGCATCACTATATTATATAACCTGCGCACATGCTGGGTAGGCCTACATTTGATTTCAGTTAATTGTCACAAGTCCTATTAACATACATGTAACACACGTCCATCATTTATTTACAATACATGTACAGTGGAACCTCCCTTAACGACACCTCTCCCAGGAGGACACCTCTCTAATCAGGACACCAATGTTCAGTCCCAAACTGGTCATTTCAACCTCTGTAATCAGGACACCTCTCAATATGGACAGCATTTGTCAGTCCCGAAGGTGTCCTTAACACTTTCACCGCCAGACTTTTTTCAACATTTTTTTAACATTTACCTAATTTTAATACAAAGTATCTCAATACAGGAAGGGGATAACTCCTAACACAATATACCAGCAGAACAAGTAAGTCGCCAGCTTCATTTTGATACCATGTATCTGCTATCAGTACAAAACTTTTATAAACATAGTCCGTAAATAGGGCCGTTTTTTTTTCATTTTTTCCACCAATATCAGAAAAAAATTAGAAAAATGCATTAGCGGCCATATTACGTAATGCATTCTCCAATAAAACGGATATTTCAAAACGATGTTACTCCAAAACCATTTGACCGATCTTCACGAAATTTTCTCCAGTTGTTCATGGTACTGCCATCTATATTACTATGCAAAAACCACAAAAAAACGGGAAAAAAACGGAAATTTCCGTTTTTGGCGGTGAAAGTGTTAATAGAGAGGTTCCACTGTATTCTATAAATATGTAGGCTATACATGTTTTTGCGTATCATTACTGATCTCAATTACTAGTGTAACATCTATCAGTGTTTCTGTATGTGAATGTCCCCCCTCACTCTACTACCCTACTACTGAACAGTCATGGTCTCTCCAGCTGTCTATTGTCACTACGTTCCAAATACAAAGGTAACACTGAAAATGGGTAACACTGAAAATGGGGAACATTGGCAGATGTTACACCAGTTCTTAATCTGACATTATAGACAACGCAACTTCGTTCCCTTGGTACAATTGGCATATGAACATACTCTTCTGACCTTGTATAGGATGTCACATAGACACGAGGTTTGATTATTTCCGGTGTGGAGATGGTGATTGTTTCACACTAAATAAACAGACACGTTTTTTGCACCAGTTTAGTATCCTTTATTTTGTGTCACTTTCAAATTTTGTCAAATGTTCCATCAAGGCCACCCTGCATCAGTGTTCTAGCCAGAAATTTTTCCAAACAGGGTGGGCTGACTTCATTTTGCTATTATTTTAAGGCCCTGGATTTTCAAACAGGGTGGGAATGAAATTCAAACAGGGTGGTGTAATAGAAAATGCATTGCAAGTTAAATTTTTAAACAGGGTGGTAAAAATTGGAACAGGGTGGTAAAATGACTTCTGAATTTTGAACAGGGTGGTACCGCCCTGTGAACTGGCGTGGCTAGAACACTGCATGCTCACTGTGACCGACTTGCTGTTTTTCCGTTACTCAACATTCTGTCTTACCATCAGTGCTGCCATCTTCACTGGGCTCCGACAACATTTGAATTCGGTAAAACTTGGTTCTGACCATCCTTGCATCCAGGGTCTTCACAACCACTCCCTTCCTCGCACTTGTTTCAGAGGGTAGGGCCGTAAATGACCTGAGATTCTCAGTCAAGCTTCTGACATGCTACTTCAGGAGTCTTTATTCGATGTTACTTGAAGCGGACTATTCGCGCCGATTCAAAGATTCCACAGAACAGTTTCCGGAGCGGCCGCCACAATGCATTTACCAGTTGTTGTTACGAATAAAACAGGTTGTTTTATTATTTTTGGTTCACTCTGGACAGACCCGAACAATCCGCTTTAAAGCCCTCATTGTAGAACATCTAAATCTTGTATTATATGGTGATCTAGCCAAGGCATCGTTCATGAGAAACTAATCCTTCATCGGGATCTAATGGTAAGTGTCCGTACCTTCACATGACCACTTCCAGAGCATTCAGATTATTCGTCAGGAGATTCTTCGTTGCCTTGAAAAGTTCACTGAAAGGAAAAAATTCAGTTTCTACAATCAGCACACCTCTGTAATCAGGACAGCATGCACAACTGAGGGAGTCGACAAGCATCTGAAAAGCCATGATGAGATTAAAGTGAAAATAAGTGGAACCTTCCTTAGCCGACACCTCTCTATTAAAGACACTGAAGTTCAGTCCAAAATTGGTCATTTCTATTCATTCTGATCTCTGTATTTTTTATTTTTCCGTCAGGGCCGAAGCCATAGCATTATTGGTCCTGATAAGTACAAGTACGGAAGGCTACTCATGTTCCTCACTCGGATGGGGTCTTTTACTTGCCCTTGCAAAGACACAAGGTACAAGGCAGCACAGCTACTATCCCATGCACTGGACGTAAAAATTAGGACACCTCTCAATTCAGGGCAGCATTACCGTAGTCAGTCCTAAATGTGTCCCCATCTCAACTTGAAGAGTTTTTTTGTATTCTTACCTCTGTACCGAATCCTCGTCTTTATCTGGTTCTTCGAATTCCTCGTACTTGAGCTGGACTGTCGTGAGGCAGTCTTTCAGTCCTAGGGAACCTGGTTTATCTGGAGTAAGAATGTCGCTCTCAGTGTCACCACTCAGGTCAAAACAAAGTGGGGTATCTCACGATACGAGTATTTAGCTGGGAATAGAGTGAATGAGTCTAGAACACCCCCCCCCCCCCNCAGGAATTCTGCCAGTATTCCTGGAGGTGGATTGCAGCTGTTCGGTGATGCTCTCACCACTCGGGTCAAAACACGGCAGGGTATCTCACGATACGAGTATTTAGCATGAGCTGGGAATAAACTGAAGGAGTCTAGGACAACCCCCCCCCCCTGCAGGAGAGGTGAAAATGCCCTGGATATTTGGAGGAATTCTGCCAGAAAATTCCAGAAATTCCTCCAGTCATATCTGTCACCGTTTATTGGCAGTGTTGCTATTCAACTTCATCCCTTTGCATTCACACCTCACCTCTTCTTACGACGTCTATGATATGCAGCACGGCAGTATAACCCTGTAGAGTGTGTAGCACGCCAGCTTTGACACACTGCTGTAATTCCTCAATGAAGAGACTACACAGTTTCTTCTGTCTGACGATCACATCCATGAGAAGATTTGATAGTGGGGGTAAATCTTGGACCTTCTGGCATGAAAGTGGTTCTCCCTCCTTCAATAGAAATCGGCGGATTAATTCTATAGAGCTCCAAACAGGCCACTCCAAGTGGGTTTTTTTCACGTGCGAATTAGCTCTCTATGGGCAACTCATCCATAGAAAACTATGGATAGTCATTTGTGATGGTCCAGTGTGAGTCATAAGGAAACCAACAATGGTGAATTGCCCATTGAGAGCCAACTTGCAGAAGAACAGGCAAAAACTCTCACCTTAACTCATCTGCCCCAGATCTGAGCAGACAGTGTCCTCTGCTGAAGTTTTCTAAAAGCCATGGAAATAAATTGGGAAAAATTTGAAGAAAGATTCTTCAGATGATTTGTAGGAACAACTTTTCTTCAAATATTTTTCAATCAGATCCATATGTGAGAAAACTTTGACAGAAGATGTTGTCTGCTGGACTCTGGGGGCAGATGAGTTAATACTCCATTCAATCATACCGGTAACTGATACAGTAAAACCTCCGTTAATAGTGAACACCTCCGAATAGTGAACAACCTCTGAATAACGAACGTTCATTTTCGGCCCCAATTATTTCTTTGCATTAACCATTGCACTAAACCGGACCCTCCTCATAGTGAACACCTCCCTATAGTGAACACTTTTTCCGGTCCCAAGGGCGTTCACTATAAGGAGGTTTTACTGTACTGACTTCTTGGTGGTTTACAAATAATACTTCTTGATCCATCTCCGTATTCTTACCTCCGTGACGGAGCTCGTGATCTCCGATACAACAGCCGCCATGATTGTTGCCATGACATCATTATTCACCATGTTGACATCGTCAGAACTTCGGTAATATGCCTTCACTGTTTCACTGAGAGCTGGTTTGACGTCATGGAGTATCTGAAAACAAGTCACAAACATATTTTGACCACAAACTTAACAAATATTCGCCCAAAAATGTGGAGCAAAAGTCCTTACAGAAAATGAAAATGTGTGATACCTTTGTCGAATTCTCTGTATTATTTCGGATGATCAGTGCCAGAGCCTGGACAGCATTACTCAACATCCCTGGAACAACATCCAGGTGTGCTGTTACACCATCCTCTGATTCTAACGCTTTCGTGAAATAAATGAACTCGGTGATCTGATACATAAGTTTCACGCACTGGTCAATTAATTTTTGGAGGGAATCTGAAAAGAAAAGCACAATAATAGATTGAGGTCCGTATGCACTGTTGGACCTTAGCCACACTTTCATTCAAGTCTGACTTTTCTCAACGCTTCAAGCAAAGAGAAAGTCTAACTTCAGCTATACCTAGGCTAAAGTCCGACCCAAGCCCTAAATTTTGGATATCTTCCTATGCCCAGTAGAAAAAAAATAAGTTGAGAGGCGGGCACCTAATATCACCATATATTGGACCTAAATGTACAGCAGGAGGAAACCAGAGTGCCCGGAGAACCTGCGTTGTGAAAGAGTTGTGTCCTCTATACACGACTCTTGAATTCGGAGATCTGCACACTTCCACCGAAATCGCAACCACGACCTCGATCTGAAACCAGCTGACGTGACACAATCCATGATTCAGCAATGGTCGACTCTGACGCAACGTTGTCGAAGTCACTGTCGCGGGCTTCTCTGCGTCGCGTCATTCAGTTTCAGACCGAGGTTGTGTTTGTGATTTCGGCGGAAGTGCGCAGATCTTTCTCGTTTACGTCAATTTGGGATTTGTCTATTATATAAGAATGGGTCCGACGGGAGATGAATGCAGATCCACAGGAGTGACAGGCACCGCTCTTTTCACTACACCATTCTGACACCCTGGCCTAAGTTAACCAACTTACCTGTCTTCAGCAGGCGATTTGTAAAATCTGCAACCAGAGATGTGAAGTCGGGATCACCGATACCGACCAAAAACATGTTACTCATCACCTCCAGCATAATGTTTATTAGCTGTTCTGCTAGCTCCCGAAGTGTTGAGGCCTCGGCGTCTGCGAGTGCACGCTTCTCGCCCGCCTGGGGGTCCGCGTGGCCTAACGCGGAGACAAGTTCAATATCTGCCCAGGGAAGAAGTTCCTCAAAGGATGTGATGGCGCTGTGTTCATTCTCCTCCTGAAAAAAGAAAATTGCTGAATTCTTGAGAATCATGACTTTAGCCAAACAAAGGATCTACCAATAAAACTCAAAATGAGAGGGGGGGGGGCAAGTTTTCACCCCTGACAGATGGGAGGGGGAGCAGTGTGGTCTAGTGGTTAGCGAGACGAACTCCTGATCAGAGGGTCCTATGAAACCTTTGCAAGTTGGACAACTTACTGGGTCATGTAACAAGATCTCTAACTTGCAATACACTGTGAAGGCTTCAAGGAGGAATTCATCACTGCAATGCTGACTAAGTTGAGTGGTTGCCTCGAATCGTTTCCGTATGCAGGTCTGAAATAAAAGATTCTCTTTAGTACCAAATGCACCAACATCGTTTCCACCAGAGGGTACTATTAAGGGTACTATGCTAGTACCCTCACAGGAACAGAAAAGGGCCATTTTCTTTAATTTCATGGGATTTTTGTTGATTTTGAAGAAATAAGTACTCGTAAAAAAATTTCTGGCAGAGACCCTGGCACTGAATGTGCAGCCCCTTTGACTTGTACTGAGAGGTTTCAGGACAGTCTACAGTTAAAGTGTTAAGTCGGATGAGACCTCACCATTGTTAACCCAAACTTTAGACTTAAGTTTTAGCATAAAGGAATCAACCATAAAGGTTCAACTGACAAATTTAGCATTTTATAAATGTGGACAATATCCCTTTAAAACCCAACAGATTTGCATTCGGACGTTTCCATGTGATAGGCAAGACCCTTCTGCACATTCACTGCAAATTTTGTTGAATTCCGACTAGTTGCTCTTATGATACAAAAGGTCTGAATTAATGAGAACCCCACGAACGATGTGTGTTCAGGGTCATCGGTGTACAATTGAATAGGCTGACGTACATTTGTACATGGAACACTAATTGTGCTGAAAATAGCTCAGTTATCGTCAGAAATGGAATTCAAAGCATCATGTTGGCAGGTTCATGTACCTCTTCACCACAAAAAAAGTTGAAGCTCGTGCCTATTACGTAAAGCCAAAATTCAGGCAGTGAGAGACATCTGGTGGCAACACAGGAAGTGTATCCCTCAGTAAGCTCATCGTTCGCAGTTAAACCTTTATGGTTGATTCCTTTATGGTTTTAGCAAATACCTTACCATTACACCCTTCAGCTGAACCATGATCTCTCGAAGTTTTGGAGCAGAATTTTTGAGCACCAACTCCCTACACAGAGGATTCCTGACCAGATATCCAATGTACTGTAAACCTAGGATAGGTTTGGGTAGGACCGGGTCTTGGAAACGCACTTTTCTTTCCTTGGGATCCTGCATCAACAGAAATTTTGTTTGAATTAGTTGGAAGTTTGTAAATCGTAGTTAAAGATCTCGGGCCAATTTTACAAAGGGTGTTTAAGACTTAGACACGTGTAACTTCGTCAAATGCATGGTGGAAGTGCGTGCATTTAGTGAAGTTACACACGTCTATGTGAAATAGGCCCTTCAACTCCATTTGACCATATCACAGCACAGCAAAACACAGACCTACCTTTGCCTCTTTTTCTGAAGGCATTTCAAGTCCACTACCAAACCACTCTTCCACCATTTCAAGAACATCATCACACTTCCCCCAGTTGCACATCGTATCCAGCATCGGACCGTAGTCATCGGGAGTTTTGTCTGAGTCCATGTTCCGTAGTTTAGACAGGCAACTTTTACTGAAATGAAATGGTCCATGGACCATGTGCTCACCCTTTTGGACATACATGTAACAGTGTAATGACAGAGGGAGGAACATGTCAGTTATGAGCAATCTGGGTCAAGTTATTCCCAAGTTGCAGGACTGCAATGATTGTTGGGCTTAACTTATGCCACCTGGTGGCCATATTGGATGACTGATTGGGCCAAAACTTCACATGCACATAAAGGTCATCTAGAGGGAGCCACATAGCACATTTCAGTTCGGGAAATGCCCTAATTCGGACTCCGAGTCTGAATTCAGACTCCGAGTCCGAACGCAGCGAGTCAGAATTCGGACTCCGAGTCAGAATTTTGACTCGTTTTACGAGTCCGAATTCGGACTCTCAAATTTATAATGTAAATCGGGATATGAAGATCCAACATCGGGAAGTTTGTCTCTCTACCAAATGGTGGCAGCACTTGTAATTAAAATATTTGCGGCGTGGGAACAGAATCACCGGCGTACTTTTTGAGTACTCTTCATACATTGTATTTCTGTTGGAAGTTGACTGAATGCTGGTTGGGGAGGACAAAGAAATAGAAGTGGAAAGTCACTGTCGGGTGAACATAAGGATCGAGCAAGAGGGCCAATGTAGGTCTGCCCATCCCCAGACCCCATAATAGGCCTAGGGCCCATGCCCGCCCCT